>WWNC01000122.1:57500-257500 GCA_011125475.1 Melanerpes aurifrons | reverse complement strand
CCCTTTCTCCTTCTCTTTCTCTATCTCTTTCCTTTCTCCTTTCCTTTCCTTTCCTTTCCCTCCTTTCCTCCTTTCTCCTTTCCTTTTCCTTTCCTTTCCCTTTCCCACTCTTTTAATCCTTTTCTGACAACTCTCTGTGCCATCAGTTGCCTCACTTCTGCAGTCTTGGAAGCTTCTCCCTCACTTCTCCTTCAAATCCTTCTCAGCCACATCCTCTCCCTTCCTCTACTTCTCCATTTCCTTTCTCCTTCTCCTTCTTTCTCCTTCTCCTTCTCCTTCTCCTTCTCCTTCTCCTTCTCCTTCTCCTTCTCCTTCTCCCTTCTCCTTCTCCTTCTCCTTCTCCTTCTCCTTCTCCTTCTCCTTCTCCTTCTCCTTCTCCTTCTCCTTCTCCTTCTCCTTCTCCTTCTCCTTCTCCTTCTCCTTCTCCTTCTCCTTCTCCTTCTCCTTCTCCTTCTCCTTCTCCTTCTCCTTCTCCAATTTACTTTCATCTTTCATTTTCTCTTTACCTTTCTTTCTCTCTTTCTCTTTCGCTCTTTCGCTCTTTCTCTTTCTCTCCTCTTTCCTTTTCCCTTTACCTTTCCCTTTCCTTTTCCCTTTCCCTTTCCCACTCTTTTAATCCTTTTCCCACAACTCACTTCTAGTCCTCCTCTCCTAACAATGATTGGTTGTGCCATGCACTGCCTCACTTGGCTGTGTCTGCAGTCTTGGATGCTTGACTACCCTCACTTCTCCTGCAAATCGACTAAACTGGGCACTCATGGAGCAGCCACATCCTGCCCTACATCCTCTACCTCTCCATTTCCTTCTCCTTCTCCTTCTCCTTCTCCTTCTCTTTGTCCACTTTACATTTGTCTTTCCTTTCCTCTTTCTCTTTCTCACTCCCTTTCCCATTCCTTTTCCCTTTCCCTTTCCCTTTCTTTCTATACATGTCTACAACTCTCTTCTATTCCTCCCCCTCCTAACAGTGACTGGCTGTGCCATACAGTGCCTCACTTGGCTGTGTCTGCAGTCTTGGAATCTTGACTACCCTCACTTCTCCTGCAAATCGACCAAAGTGTGCACACATCGAGCAGCCACATCCTATCCTGCAACCTCTACCTCTCCATTTCCTTCTCCCTGTACTTCTCCTTCTCCTTCTCCCTCTCCTTCTCCCACTATTGCTCCTTCTTCTTCCCCTTCTCCTGCCAATGAGAGACTGCTCCATGAACTGCCTCCCTTGCCTCTGCCTCCAGTCTTTTAATTTTCCCTACCTTTCTTTTTCCCAGGGGTGAGCCTGTGTGGGCTGACATGGAGCAGCCACTGTCTCTGCTTCTCATTTTCCTTTGCCCTCTCCTCCTCCTTCTCTTTCTCCTTCTCTTTCTCCTTCTCTTCCTTTCTTCTGCTGCTTTTTCTCCTTCTCTTTCTTTTCTCCTTCTTCTTTTTCATCTCCTTCATATTCTTCTTTCAATCTCTTCCTTCTTTTCTCCCCCTTCTTTTCCTTCCCACTGAACAGCTGCTCTCACCTTGTCATTTACTTTGTTCTTTGTCTCTCTGAAACAGAGGAATTGATAGTCTACCTTTCTGTTCCTGGTTTCTACCCAAGGACTCAGTCCCAGCCATGTGTCCAAGCACAATGTTGAAAGTGTGGTGGCTGCTGGCTGGAGAAGGAACTGGCTGCATGGCTGCACTCTGACAGCTGTGCTCCAAGGCTCCATGTCCAGATGGAGACAGTGATCAGTGAGGTCCCACAGGGGCAGGGGAGGTTGTCCTGGGACCAGAGCTCTTTCCCATCTCTGTCTCTGACATTGCCAGTGGCACCCTCAGGAAGCATGCAGGTGACTCCAAGCTCTCTGGCCCTGCTGACACACTGGAGGGAAGGGATTCTGCCAGAGGCACCTGGACACCATGGAGGGCAGGGATCCCTCCAGAGGCTCCTGGACAGGCTGCAGAGCTGGGCCTAAGCCAACCTCTTACACTTCACCAAGGCCAAGGGCAAGGTTCCTGCAGCTGGCTCAGGGCCATCCCCAGCACCAATCCAGGCTGGCTGAGGAGTGGCTGAGAGCAGCCTGCAGGAGAAGGCCTTGAGGGGGTCAGCTGGTGACAAACTCCCCAGGAGCCAGCAATGGTCCCTGGCAGCCCAGCAGGCAGCTGTGTGCTGAGCTGCATCCAGAGCAGGAGAGCAGCAGCACAGGGAGGGGATTCTGCCCCTCTGCTCTGCTCACACCCCACCTGCAGCACTGCCTCCAGCACTGGGGCCCCCAGCACGAGAAGGAGCTGGAGCTGCTGGAGAGGCTCCAGAGGAGGCCACCAAGAGGAGCAGAGGGCTGCAGAGCCACTGCCAAGAGCCAGGCCCCAGCCTCTGTCCTCCCAGCCTTTAGATTCTGATCAGCAGTGGTGGGGTTTCCTTTCCATTCCTACTTCTCTTGGTGTGGGCAATGAGGATTTGAGGAGAGTGAGCTTTTGAGGGTGGGAAGAGCAGAGCAGGTAGAGTGACTCAGATGCCAGGCCAAATGTTGTCTGTGTCAGCTCCAAAGCATTCTCCAAGCACCTTTTCTTTCCCCCCTCCTCCCAGTGTCTGGGCTTGCTTGGAGGAGGAACTGCAGGAGACCTGAAGATCTCTCACTTCCTCTGCAATTGGAACTGCTTGCTCAGTCAGCAGGAGAGGAGGCTGAGCAGAGACCTCCCTGCTCTCTACAGCTCCCTGAAAGGAGGCTGCAGCCAGGTAGGTCTTACCTCTGCTCCCTAGTCTCAGGTGAGAGAAGGAGAGGGAATGCCCTGAAATTGTGCCAGGGGAGGGTTAGGTTGGAGATGAGGAACAATTTCTGTGCTGCCAGAGTGGTCAGGGCTTGGCACAGGCTGCCCAGGGAGCTGGTGGAGTCCCCGTCCCTAGGGGTATTGCACAAGCTCTGCCACTTGGGGCCATGCTTTAGTGGCCCTGGTGGGGCTGGGGGGAGGCTTGGTCTGGGGGATCTGAGAGGACTTTTCCCAGCCAAGCAGTTCTCTGACTCTGTGGTTCTGTGTTCCAGGAGCCCAGGGCCATTTGTGGAGTCAAGAGGCAGTCAGGAATGGAAGCAAGTCAATGTGGAAGAGGAAATGAGGATGCTGCCATCCTGCTGGAGAGAAGCAGAGAGCACCTGGGAAGAAGGCAAACTGGAAGAGAAAAGGACAATAAAATGCTCATTGCTCCAGCTGTGTTGCCCAGCAGATGAAACAGGCACCAGGACAGGTTGGGGCTGCCCTGCTGCAGAGCAGCTCCATGCAGGAAGCCCTTGGGGTGCTGCTGGGCAGCAAGTTCTGCAGGGGACAGCAAGGGGCCCTTGTGGCCAAGGGAGCCAATGGGGTCCTGGGGGGCAGCAAGCAAAGTGTGGCCAGCAGGGCTGGGGAGGTTCTGCTCCCCCTCTGCTCTGCCCTGCTGAGACCACCCCTGGAAAAGCCTGTGTCCGCTTCTGGACACTGCAGTGCTTGGAACTCTCCTTCCTGCTGCACCTCCTAGGTTGCCCCTGGTTAGGAACAGGAGGAAGTGAAGCTGAGATCCCAGCCTGGAAATTGACAGAGAAATCAATTTCTGCTTCCTTTCTCCCTTAGCTTTGCCTCCCTCCCCAGCAATGGAGAATGCAGCAAGGCTCTGACCTTGGGCTGGGAGCTCTCTTCACGCCAGGCATGGTTCCAAAGAGTTAGGGAACAGCCCTTGGCAAAGAGGACTCCAAAGCAGCCAGTGCCTCACCCCAAAAGCAAAGAGCTTCCCGGGGCCTCAGGAGGGCATCCAGGCTCACAACTGCCCTGCCCTGCTCGGGGAAATCCCTCCTGAGGGCTCTGCTGGGCAGAGAATTCTCCTGCACTGCTGCAGCTGCTGAAGCCACAGGTGGAGAGGGAAAGCTGAGCCCAAGAGCTCTTCCTCTCCACAGCTCTGCCCTTCTCGAAGCCCCGAGCTGCAGTCTGCCCCAGGGCACCCGAGGAGAGCTTGCCTAGGCCAGCAGACAATGCAAGCAGGCCCCAGGAGCCTCTAGAGAGCCACCCCTGCCCTGGCCCAGACTGTGTCCTGCCCTCCCTGGCAGAGCAGTGGCTGGGGGGGAGGGGTCTTGGCAGTCTGCCCAGCCCAGCCCCGGCTGGGGCTCCAGAGGGCTCTCGGCCCCTGGCTACCTCCATCCCAGCTGCTCTGCTTCCCCCAGCCTGGCTTCGTAGGCTGGGAAGGGGCTTTGGAGCTGCTGCCACACAAGGCAGAGGGAACCGGCAGAGCCCTGCTCAGCCTCCCAGCTGAAAGAAAGAAAGAAAGAAAGAAAGAAAGAAAAAGAAAGAAAGAAAGAAAGAAAGAAAGAAAGAAAAAGACTGCCCAAATCTGCCAGGCTGCTGAGCAGGCACTGCTCAAGCTGCAGCCCAGGGAAGGGCTCTCAGTGCAGCCAGGCCCTGGCTAGGCTCTTGCTGACAGCTTCTCCTGGAGCTCCAGCACTCGCACATCTCCCTTGGCTTTGGCACTGTCCAGGAGCAGCTGCAGAGAAAAACAGGCAGGCAAAAGCTGGGGGTTAGGATCCCAGTGCTCACCTCCAAGGCACCTCAAGTTCCCCTCTGCAGCCTCCCTAAGGCCTCAAGGAAGCCACCAGCAAAGCCAGGAGCTGTCCAGCAGGACACAGCAGCTTGCTGAGAGGATCAGGCCCTGGCAGCCCCCAGCCCGCAGGGCTCTGCACTGCCCTGCAGCAGCCAATTTGCTGCTGGAGGCTGAGCCCAAGCCTGAGAAGCAAGTGGCCTGCAATGGAAGCGGCAGTGCTAGGAGGGCCCACCCCCACTCTCAACAATTTCTTCCTCCTCTCCACTCTCAATCTGCCCTCTCCCAGCTCCAAGCCATTGGCCCTGGTCCTCGAGGACTCGAGGTGTGGCCTAAGCAGTGCAGTGTGCAGTCTCGGGAACGTGCATAAGACAAGATCATCTCCACCCATCAGGTGTCCCACAAAGGGAGGATGGTGAGACAATGGATTCACCACCTGGCCCCTGAGGTGTATTAGATGTGTGGGCAGGTAAATGGAGAAGGAGGAGTGTGAGAGTCTAATAAGTTTGTCTCTCTCTATGTGAGTCAACAAAGATAAAGTGATAGCAGAGCCACTGGAAAGAAGGTGGAAAGAATCCTGTCCACCAATCCTGGATGCAAATCAGCTTGTGATTGCATTGTGATAACATGGGACTACAACAATGGACCCAAGGACCCAGCCATCACACCTTTAGGGCAAGATAATCTCCACCTGTTTCCTGAGCCTTGTCTGGATGGAGACTGGGTAGACAGAGATTTCCGCCCCCGCTCCAGCCAGGTTCTTGCCCAAACACACAGATTTCCTGCCACTGGAATTCCTGAGGGACAATATTTGACTACATACCAACACCTGCCTGAGGACTAAAAAACTGTATAAAAGACTGGAGCAACTACTGGTTTGTAGAGAGAAACAGAGGAGAGAAACAGAGGAGAAAAACGGGGAGAAAAACGGAGATGAAGGAAAACACAGGAGACGGGCCAGGCCGCTGAGAAGCCGGGACAATGCTGCTGCGGAGAAAAGAAGCTGCCCGGAGGACCACAGCTCCAGCCAAATCCTCAGCACCCTTTCTCTCAGCACCGTTCCTGTATCAACCCAACATCTCCCCAGAGGACCACAGCTGTTCTCCAGCAAAAGCCTCACCACGGTTTCTCTACAAACCCAACATCTCCTGCAGCACCTTTCCTCCACAGACTTTAACTGTCTTGGGGGGGATGAGGGGTGTGGTAATATAATTCCTTTCCTCTTCTCTCTCTCTCTCTCTCTTTTCTCCCTCTCCCTTCTTATGTCCACTTTATATATGTAATAAATAGTCTAGCTGTTGATACTTTGGCCTCGTTTGTGCCTTTAATTTCACAACACGGGAATATTTAAAAGAACTGTGTCTCCGGACCGAGACATCTAATGTCTCCGGACCGTGACAAGGAGACAGAGGGGAAGCTTCATTTCTGTGAACAAGGAGCAGTGCAATCACCACAAAGGAAAGATGAGAGAAAAAGTCAGGAAGTGGAATGCAAAGCCCCAGCAGAATTTCCCAATGTTCTCTCTGCTCCCACAGAGCAAACTGAGCTGCTCAGCGCTGGCCACGGCCCTGAGCTCAGCAGACTCTCCAGCACCCAGCACACTGTGTCCCATGCAAGGAGTCTCCTCCAGCTGTGTCCCATCCTTTGCCCAATGAAATCCCATTAGCCAGGAAAACACCCACAGGCTCCTTCTCCCAAGGTGGCAGCAGGCAGGTGCCGCTTTCCAGAAGAGCAGCTGCCCTGCACCCGCTGCCAGCATCCCTATCCCCATGTGTAATGGGTTGGGGCAAACCCCCCTCCCCACCACGGGCAGGAACAACGACTCAGACAAACAGATTGCAGAAGTGACGGAAAGTTCACATAGAAAAACAATAAAAACCCAACCACCATACCATGGAGCCCAGCCACCATGCACAGGTCACCTGGAGTGAAGGAAGACAGGTGTGACAGAGCTGGCCCCAGGTGCCTTGCTGAAGCCCTTCAGCTTGGGATCTTTGAGGAGCATGGCTGGAGAAGGGCGGAGCAAGAGCTGAACTGTCCCCAGCAGAGGGAGGCCAGGCCACGGGTGTGGGCAGCTCCATAGCAAGCAGCATTGGGAGGTGCTGCCCATGCCGATGGGGCGCTCTTGCCAGTTGAAGAGGCCATTGTGATGTCGTTGGGATGGGTGTGGCCAGCCCACTGTGACCTCAGCATCCTGGCTATGGCCAGCCCAGTGCCCGGGAGGGATTTAAGGAGCGCTGGCTGCCTAGGCTGGCACTCCCAGAGGAGCCACCTCTCTCGAGAGGCAGCGGATCCTGGGTGCCTAGAGAAGGGTGGAAGTACAAGAGGCTGAATCTGCCTTTGGACAGGAAAGCAAGTGCCAGCTCCCAGCCCCACAAGAGGATGCTGAGGTGGTGGCAGCGGAGGCACAACCGCTTGAGGGAGGAGACACGAGGAACAGCAGAGAGCAGGGATGGGGCCACTGTGTCAAGGCAGTGGCGTCCATCCCGTGACAGCTCCTCCTCCTCCTCCTCCTCCTGTTCCCTCACAGGTGTGCCATGGACAGGTGCAGATGGCACCTCTGGCAAGCTCAGTGCAGGACAGCCGGAGCCAGGACTTGTCCAGCCATGAGGACAAGTCACCACGGCTGTCCAGCTCTAGCAGCTCACTGAGCTGGATGAGCTCAGAGCGTGATTGGAGTTCCCCAGAACCGCAGGTAAGGCAGCCTGAGGGACCAGACAGGCAGAGAGCGGATGGGGGAAAGGATATGGCGCTGGACACAGCTGCTCCTGGGGGGTCAGGGGGCGGAGATGGAGCCGGGGAGGTGTTGGGGAGAGAGCCCTGTTGCAGGAGCTCTTCCAGATGGGGCAAGGCAGCTACAACAGTCATGACCGGCAGGCACTCTCCTCATCTTCTCTTGCAGAGTGACAGTGACACCGAGACGACATTGCAAACCCTACGTGGTAGCAGCAGGCTGAGCTGCCACAGCAGTGAGCACAGCGACACAAGCTTCCTGCCTGCCATCAGCAGGAGGCCAACCCCCTGGGAGCTACCCGCACCTCCGGCATTGCGAGGTGCTGCCATCGTACGGCTGCCTCCTATCTCTCCCTCTTTCAGCACTGCAGGCAGCAGAACCAGCGTGGAAACGACCAGCGGCAGCACAAGCAGTGGCACGGTGCCGCGGGAGGGGAGCAGCAGCAGGAGGCTGGCCCTGCAGGACCAGCAAGCCACTGGTGCAGTGGTGAGAGAGGCCAGCTGGGCTGTGGAACGTGACATCCCAGGCAGGCTGTCTGCACCTGCGCTCAGCACTCCTCGGGGCAGCGCCGCTGCTGCTGCGGCAGCGTCCTCCGCAGGCAGGGACGTGGCCTCAGGGCGGTGGTGGCAGGGCCAAGCGGCACAGCCGCAGCCTGCAGCACCGAAGGTGCGAGTCCGCTGCCGCCTGGTCAGCGGCACCGGGCAGCCGCTGCAGGAGGAGCCGCAGCCTGATGTGAGGCGTCGCACTCTCCTCTCCATCCAGCCCAAGCCCAGGCCTGGGGAGGAGCGCACCACAAGCAGCGCTGTGCGCAGAGGACGCAGACTCTCCCCGCTCAGGACAACAGTCACCCTGCAGTGGCAGCACCATGGCCTGGAGCACAGCCAGCTCCGGGGCCTTGCCCAGAAGCCGCTGGGACCTATCCTGACGGTGAGGTACGAGAGCCCGGGGCAGAAGGAGGAGGAGACATGCAAAGCGGACACCCCCAGCAAGGAAGAGGTGGTGTTGGAGGGACTGGAAGGCTCCAGCCACAATCAGGCAGGAGCCACACCAGAGGACAAGAACAACTCTGTGCCAGCTGATGACACCGTGGTCTACCAATGGATCAACCCCTTGGTCCAAGAGCTCCACCTGGACCAGGGCCCTGCTACTGTTCTGCAGGAGGAGCCCAGCTCTGGATCCAGCAGGCCACAGCCAGCAGTGGCAGCTGCAGAACCGCAAGTGCAGAGCATGTCTCCTGCACCGGTGCAGCTCCCAGAAGACCTGCAATTGACATCGACCATGGACAGAGTTCATGAAGAGCCTCTTGAGAAGCAGGCTCCTGCCCAGCTCAGCCCCACAGCCAGTCAGGACATTTTGCTTGAAGCACACAATTTAATTCTGAGAAGCACGCTGAACTTTTTGGCTGTGGTCACGGTCACAAAAAACCAGGAAGAAGAAGCCCTGGTAGCAGCCCTCCGGTGTCCCTTGCCTGAGGAGACACATGCAGCTCCTCCTGCTCTTGCCGCAGCAGAGCCAGACAAAGATGCTTGTGCGTCAGCTGTGCTTGCTGAGCAAGTGGACACAGTGGAGGAGGAGGAGGAGGAGGAGGAGGAGGAGGAGGAGGAGGAGGAGGAGGAGGAGGAGGAGGAGGAGGGAGGAGGAGGAGGGGAGGAGGAGGAGGGAGGGAGGAGGAGGAGGAGGAGGAGGAGAGGAGGAGGGAGGAGGAGGAGGAGGTGGAGGAGGGAGGAGGAGGAGGAGGAGGAGGAGGAGGAGGAGGAGGAGGAGGGAGGAGGAGGAGGTGGAGGAGGAGTGTCAAGACCCTTGCCCATGCAGCCCCACAGCCAGCCAGGAGGTTTTCCCAGCCTCCGATCAACCCATGGGGAGGACATCAGAGGCCAGGCTGTGGTCATCACCGAGGAAGAGCCTGAGCACAAAACTGACAAGGAAGCAGAAGAAGCCCCAGCAGCAGCAGCCCCTCGGCACTCGGAGTCCTTATGGGCTGAGGTGGCTGAGGGGGCTCCTTCATGTGCTGCCCTGCCTCCAGCAGACACTGGCATGGCCCAGCTGGGCCCAGCTAAGCAGCGCCGGCCCTCCCTCTTGAGGAGGACTGCGAGGGCTCTGCGCCGTGCGTTCCGTGCCTTGTCCTGCATCCAGGCACAGACTGATGACTGAGACCGGAGCCTGAGGCACCGCTGCTGCGCCTCCGCTGCCGCCTGGTCAGCAGAGCAGGGAGCGGGCGCAGGGGAGCAGCCTGCTGTGAAGTGTTGGACTCTCCTCTCCACCCAGCCCAAGCCCAGGCCTGGGAGGAGCCAAAGGAAGGGGCAGCGCCCGCAGCGGATGCAGGCTGTCCCTGCTCAGGACAACATTCTCCCTGCAGCGGCAGCACCCTGGCCTGCAGCACAGCCAGCTCCACCTGGGGCTTGCCCACAAGCCGCGGGGACCTATCCTGATGGTGAAGTAGGAGGGCCGGGGGCAGACAGAGGCTGGAGGAGACATGCAAGAGGAGACGCCCCCAGCAAGGAAGAGGTGGTGCTGGAGGGACTGGGAGACTCCAGCAACAAGCAGGCAGGAGCCACACCAGAGGACAAGAGCAGCACAAGGCAGACTGAAGACGAAGGTACAGCCTGCTCTACAAATGGCTCCAGTTGCCCTTGCTCCAACAGCTCAGCCAGGAGCAGGCCTCGTCTTCCTCCTCACAGATGTGCCACAGACAGGTGCAGGCAGCACCTGAGGAAAGCTCACTGCAGGGCAGCCAGAGCCAGGACTTGTCCAGGCATGAGGACAAGCTGCCAGTCCTGCCCTGCTCTTGGAGGTCTTGGAGCTCACGGAGCTCACCGAGCGCTCACCCTGACACAGCAGGTAAGGCAGCCTGAGGGACCAGGCGGGCAGGCAGGCAGCAAATGGGGAAGGGATAATGGCGGTGGGCACAGCTGCTCCTGCAATGGAGCTTGGGCCGGGGGGGCGTGTCAGGGACAGAGCCCTCTTGCAGGAGCTCTTCCAGCTCGGGCAAGGCAAGCTGCAGGCCAAGGGCCACCAACTCCATTCAGCACACGCAGCCACTCTCCTCATCTTCTCTTGCAGAGTGACAGTGACACCCGGACGGCACGCTCAGTGCCAACAGCAGCAGCTGGCACAGCAGCGGCAGGGACACAAGCTTGCTGCCTGCCATCAACAGCAAGCCGACCCCCCGGGTGCCACGCACAGCTCCAGCATTGCCAGGTGCTGGCACTGCTGGGCGGCTGCCTCCTATCACTCCCTCACCACCTCTGCCGGCAGCAGAATCAGCGTGGAAACGACCAGTGGCAGCAGAAGCAGTGGCACGGCGCTGCAGGAGGGGAGCAGCAGCAGGAGTGACCGGGACAGGCTGCTTGAAACAGACACATTCATTGGGAGCGGCAGCAGGATGGCTTCTTGGCTGTGCTCATGTCATGATCATGAGACCAGAGAAGGAAGAAGACCCTGCCCAAAGCCAGGATGAACCTTGGGCTGCCAGAGCACTGGAGCGAGCCCTCCATGTAGGACACAGCCCCAGTGTCCCTTGGCTGAGGAGACACAGGCAGCCCCTCCTGCTCTTGCTCCAGAAGAGCAAGACAAAGGCACCACTTGTCAGGCACCTGTGCTGTGCACCCACTGCCTCCTGCTCAGCAGGACAGAGCAGCAGCAGGTGCAGGAGGAGGAGCCCGCTGGGAGCTCTTGGACTCTCCTCTCCATCCAGACCAAGCCCAAGGCAGTGTTCGTGATGTGGAGGGGACACAGCTCCAGCCCCAAGGGAAGGAAGGCAGTGGCACCACAGGGTCCGGACCACGGTGGCAGCAGGGTGCCACCCACCTGGCTGCACTCCTGAGCCTGAGTGCTGCTGTGCCAACGTCCCCAGACAGGAACGTGGGGACAACAGTCAGCCTGCTGCAGTGGCAAGATGAGCCAGAGCAGCATCAGCTCCCAAGATTGGCTCCAGCCCAGAAGCCACTGGCTCCTGGCCTGACAGTGAAGTGGCACAGCCATACTGGGGACTGACTGGGGGGCAAGTGCAAGCCTCCTGCAACAAGCAGGCAGGAGCAGCACGGCAGGAGGAGGAGGATAGCAACTCTGGCTCCTGAAGGACCAGGGCCCCAAGACTTTTTCCCCTGCTCTCCCTCCAGCATGGAAGACCCTGTGGCAGCTGGAGAACTTGCAAGTGCAGAGCAGGTATCCTGCAGAGGTGGCGCTCACAGAGGCTCTGCCATTAGCATCGGCCCTGGTCAGAGCTGATGAAGAACCTCTTGAGAGGCAGGCTCCTGCCCCACTCAGGCCCACAGCTGGCCAGGACTCTTGTCTGGAAACAGGCAAATTCACTGCCAGCCCTGCAGCAGACACTGCCATGGAGATTTGCTTTTGCACTGCCTGTACTCATTAAGCTTTAACAGTAGGAAAAATAATGAGTAGTTAAGTGATAGAACGCTATAGGTTAGAAGGCTGTAAGAGAGGATGATTCCAATTAATAAGCATAGATGCTGAGACTAGACAATAGTGACAGTGATTGTAGTAAGACCTAAGTATGATGTGTTTGCATTAGTGGAGAGTAAGTAAGAGTAGATAAAGAAAAGAATAATATAGGATAAGCAATAGTACATAAGTAGTAGAACACTATAGGTCAGAAGGCTGTAATAGAGGGTGAGTCTAATGAATAAGCTTAGATAATTAGATTAGACAATAGTGACGGGGATTGAAGGAAGATTAAGTAAGGATTCCAGCAAGAGATAATAATAGAAGAGTAGTACTGATAGTTGTAACTGAATAGAAAGCTTTGTGATTGGAGCAGTGTCATTAGAATGGGTTTGGCGTAGTGTTAAACAGAGAATGAGTTGTTTAGAAGGCATAGGTCTGTAGTTCCTTTTGAGGCTGAAGGCTTTAGGACTTTTTGGGTGTGCCATGGCATTTCCAAAGCCTGCTCTACACTATAGAATCTCTTTGTTTTCCTTATCAGAGGTGAATTCAATGGTTTGCTCTGAAGCTGCTTGGTTAGTTTCTCCTAGACTTCTGGCATGAGCATAAGTCAAGCCTAAGTTTAGAATCAGGATGCCACAGAATGTGTTTGAGTCTGGGCGCTGCCTGCCAGGTATTCAAGGGGCGCTGGCTCCTGGGTTGGCACTCCCAGAGCAGCATCTCTCTCAAGAGGCAGCATCTCCCCTGGGCACCCATGGAAAGTGTGAAGGAGAGGCTCAAGACGCCCATGGAGAAGAAAGCAAACACCGGCTCCTGGCCTCACACAGGGCTGCTGAGCCGGCAGCACAGGAGGCACCAGCAGCTGAGAGATGAGACAGGAGGAAGAGGCCAGAGCAGGCCTGCAGGGAGCCGTTGTGTCAGGGCAGTGGCATCCAGCCCATGCCACCTCCTCCTCCTCCTGCTCACAGGTGTTCCACAGACAGGTGCAGATATCATCTTTGAAACAAAGCTGACTGCAGGGCAGCCAGAGCCAGGACTTGGCCAGGCATGAGGACAAGCTGCCAGTGCTGCCCTACTCTTTGGGCTCACAGGGTGCTGGCACCCAGCCAGGACAGGCCGGGAACCTGAGGAGCCAGCCGGGCAGGCGGCAGGGGCGGAAGGGGATGGGGGTGGCCGCAGCTGCTCCTGGGCGTGGGGGTGCTACTGCAGCTGGGGCCTGCCAGGGAGCCCTGATGCCTCATCTCCATCCAGACAAAGCCCATCTGGAGAGCTGCTGGGAAGAAGAGGATAGAGGCTGCTCCCTGCTAAGGCCAGCAGGCAGCCTTCAGCAGCCGCAGGACGGCTCACAGCAGATCCATCTCCATCGCAGGCTCCCCCCAAAGCCACATCCAGAGGCTGAGTCGTTGTGAGGGACACAGAACCAAGGGAAGGCTGGGAGTGTGGAGAGTGCACCGAGCATTCCGCTGCCCTCAGGACGTGGTACTGCCAGCACAGCCTGGCCCTGGACTGGCCTCCTGTTGATGGGAAAGTTCACCAATTCTTCCCTACTGCTGCCTCTGCCTGCTCCATCCTGCGTCCCACAGGCGCCAAGCTGTCTGTGGAAGCCCACGGGAGCTCTCTGGCGACTCTGGCACCAGGCCAGGTCATAATGATCATAATCATAGATTGCACTGCCTTGCAAGGCCCCTCTAGAGAGCATCTTGTCCAACCCCCCTGCAGGGAGCAGGGACATCTGCAAGGAGATCAGCTTGAGCAGAGCCCAGTCAAGCCACACTTTCAGGGATGGAGCCTCTACCACCACCTCCTGGCTGCTACCAGCCCAGCCTTGCAGCCCTGAGAAACCCACTGGCTCTTGCTCTGGAGGTGGCAGCAGGCAGCTGCCACTTCTGGAATAGCAACTGCCCTGCAGCTCCCAGGCAGGGGCTCCTCACCTGCCCTCAGCACTCATCAGGGCAGCACCGCTGGGGCAAGTCCGCTGCAGCCTGGTCCGCAAACAGGGCAGCAGGTGCAGGAGCAGCAGCCTGCTGTGAGGCCTGGGACTCTCCTCTCCATCCAGCCCAAGCCCAGGCCTGAGGAGGAGCCCAAGAGAGGCAGCGCTGCCCGCAGCGGACACAGGCTGGACATTTGTGCATCTTAAATAAAGTTCATTTATTTTCTCCAAGATTCTGCTCTCTGCCTGCTCCATTCTGTGGCCCACGCACACCAAGCTGCCTCTTGAAGCCCACGGGAACTCCCTGCTGACGCTGGCAGAGCTGGCTCAGGTCATCATCTGCACTGGGGTGGAAGGCACCTCCAGAGGCCATCTCTTCCGACTGCCCACCCTGCACTAAGCAGGGACATCCCCAGCCAGATCAGGCCCCAGCCAGCCCCAGACCTCCCTGGGGGAACTCTCCAGCACCTCTTGGCCAACCTGAGCCCCTAGTGTTCTACCACCACCACCTCAGAGCAAAGAGCTTCTTCCCATTCGCCATAGTCTGAAGCTACCCTTCTCTACTTTAAAACCATTGCCCCTCTCCCTGGTGCTACAAGCCTTGCAGACAGTACTGCAGGTGACATTAGAAGCAACTGTTGCCGCCAAGGGTTGTCAGGCACTGGAGCAGGCTGCCCGGGGGGGCTGGAGTCAGCAGCCTTGGAGGTGCTTCAAAGCCAGGGAGCTGTGGTGCTGGGGCTCAGTGCTGCACTTGGCAGAGCAGGGTTAAGACTTGGGCTGGGAGATCCTGATGGCCTTTTCCCAGCCCAGTGTTTCGGTGGTTCCATGCTTCCAGGCCTGCACGGGGGAGGTTCTGGCTCCAGTGAAGGCACAGAGCCATGGAATCAGGGAAGTTTTCCAGTTGGGAAAGACCTTTCAGGTCATTCAATTCAAGGCTAATCCACGTGTAGCAAGTCTGGTGCTGAGCCATGTCCCTCAGCACCAAATCTCTGCGGCTTTGAAACCCCTCCAGGGATGGGGATTCCACCACCTCCTGGAAAGCTGCTCTCGTTTCTGAGAAGTCTTTCAGGGCAGAAATTTCTTCTCATTTCCAACCTGAACCTCTCCTGCCACAATTTCAGGAAATTTCCTCACCTGAGACTGATTATATTATTATTAGTAGTAGTATTATTATTGTTGTTGTTATTGTTATTATTTGGCATTGCTCAGCCACTGACAGTTGTTGCCTGGGAGGCAGTGGGAGCAGGCTCTGGGATGGAGCTTGGACAATCTTGCTGGGTGGCCAGGAGGGTGCCCCTTTTCTGCTGTGGTCACTCTGCAGCCTTCAACCGCTCCTGTGGGAGGCACTGCTTCTGAGCAGCAGACATGGGAACAGAGGTGTGTGTGGTGAAGGAGGAAAGCATGGAAGCATGTCCATAGGAAATGGTGCCCATGGAGAAGGATGAGGCTTGGGGGGTGAGGTCTTGGCACAAGTTGCCCAGGCAAGTGAGAGATGCCCCAGCCCTGGAATCATTGCAGGTCAGGCTGGTTGGGCCTCTGAGCACTGCTGAATATCCAAGGCCTTGGGACCTTGAAATGTGTGACAGTTTAGGCTGTGCCTTTAAGCTAGGAACTATAGTTGGTGTAAAAAAAAAAAAAAACAAAAAACAAAAAAGCAATAATTCTCAACAAATTTTACTGGTAGATGACTGGGATGTAGTTTTGCAATCTTACGTTCTGTTCTCATAGGATTTCTGTGCTGTTTGCTTCTTGTAAATGCTTGTATATTATTGTAAATACTGTGTGTTTTGTGTATATTCATTGCATTCCATTATTGCTTGTAAAATACAGCTCCATTCAGTTCCCTGACTTGGCTCAGACAAGACTTGTTGATGTTGTGAGTTAAACCATCACATTACACGAAATAATTGGCACCCAACGTGGGGCTCTATTTGCTTGATTTATTTCTGCTCTGTTTGGGGAAGCAACATGAAGGTGTTTTGGATTTTTAGACATCTGATCTTTTCTGCTGTAAGTGTTGTGGTGTACAAGTATGTTGTCGGATTCCTTTGAGATAAATTAGGGAGATATCTGATGTGTAAATTGTATCTGTGGTTTACTTATAAAGTTCAGCTTCTCTATGATCGATTTTTGGGGTTCTTTTGTCTTAAGACATACAGGAATGTTACTGCCATAACACTGCCTATCGAAATACATGAGTTCAAAATCCCAGTAGGTGAAAAAGTAATTCTAAGTGACGGCTGTGATCCAAAAGTGATTTATTTGGTGTGTGTAATCCTGTGCTGGTAATAATTAATGTGTTCTTGTTAGTAGCTCTGCTACATGAAAGGAGGGTATCTAAGACCAGTTTCATTTTTAAATGCAGACCTAGTTGGAGGAGGAACAGCTCTAACTCAAATCCAGAGATTTCTAGTGATGAGGAGATAGGGGAATGTGGTGAAGGCATATTATGCCCAAATATTGACTCTTGTCCCAGCATGTGGACAAGTTCCCCTTCAGGAGGGAGACAAAAGCCAAGGCATTAGCCAGGCCAGCACGCACCCAGCACATGCAGTGCTCGTGCAAACACCAAGTATGGGCATAATCCTAGCTTCATGCTTTCTGTAGGCTGAATCCAGTTGTTTATGAGAGTGCCCACAGGTTGAAACCAGCCTCGAGGAATCTATAAGTATCACCCCAGTTGGTAAACAAGTTGCCCCCTCATTCACTTTGTCTCTGTGCTTGCTCGAGAGAACAACTCTCGAGCCATAGCCTCTGCCATTGAGCTTATTGTTGTTAGCTTCTGTCATACATGCATGCATACTGAAAGCCTCTGCATAGTGAGAAGCAATCGTGAGGATGATCTCCAGAGGGAGGACCTTGGCTGAGCCCAAGAAGCCCAGCATCGTCACAGCCAGTCGTACCGACTGGGGGAGCCCACCGTGCCACCAGAGGACTGGACCAACCCCCAAGGGTAAGATCTGCCCAGTTGCCGGGGAGAAAGGACTTGATCGATACCGAGTCCACGTATGCCTAGCCCCACTGTAGCAGGAGAGGAGCTGCCATGTGTGCCGCCCTGAGCCCTGTATACCTCAGGGAAGACTAAAGCACCGTTCATGCCTACACTGCACCAAACCTGGGACCACTCCGGATGTCCAGCCATTCCTTTAAGTTCAGTAAATGAGAATCCGCCACTTAGCGCAGCCACATTCTCTCCCCGAGGCTGTTTACATCAGCCCCGAGAATTGCCGTGGTTGGGCCGACCCCGTAGCTTTGCCTGCTGCCGTGTCTTCCGAGCCCACCTACCAGCAACCGTCGCCCCGCCCTGTCGTACAAGCTGACTCCAAGGGCTGACCCCATGGGCTGACCCCAAACAGGACCGATCCCTGTTGTCTGGAGGGAATCAACTGAGTCCTGAAGGGAACCTGCTTCTGAGCTAAGCCCAGGTTCCACTATTCCCTCTCCACTGCTGCGGGGAGAGGACACAGTAACCCAACGCCACTGTCCAACTCCATTAGGAACCAGTCCAGTGACAGTAGTCTGTGGGACCTCCACCTTGCTACAAACAACAGCTACAGAGTATCTTCCACGTGCTTTCCATCCACTAGCACTCAGTTCAAAGTATCCGTGTCTGGCAGAGTAATCGCTGATGCATAGAAAGATTATAACATTGCTGTACATAGCCAGAAGCCACCTGCGTCCCACCGAGTCACCATCTAGTGGCCAAGCGGCAGAACTGCGCCCTTTGTTATATAAATATAAGAAATAGTCTGTAACTAGTTCAATTAAGTTCTAATCATAACACTAAGCCACTTATGGAATCTATTTCACAAACATGCACTAGAATATGTATATAAGTTAGTGATTAATCGGTTATTAATAGTTTGATAATTAATAAAATTAGTATTTTCATAATTAATATTTCATATTCATAAACTTAATAATCTCTCCACAATAGGGAAACAGTTAGAGCTAAACAGGGTATCAGTACGGCAGCTTTGAATGGGGCTATCAGTGATTCTGGCAATCAGCCAGGGGCAGCGGCAGCTCCTAAGATGGTGGCCACAATGTCCTCAGCAGCCATTAGAGAGGCAAAATCATTGCCTTCTTCATCGACAGGACTGGAAGTGTCCTCTGCAGCAGCTGCTTTGTCTCAAAACCTGTTGGCTTCAGTTAAGCTTGCTGTAAATTCAAACACAGCTCCAATTAAGCAAGTAGCAGCTTTAGATAAGAGAGGTAGAAGAAAGGCTGATACAGCAGCTGATGGGGGAGAGCAGCAAGATTCCTCTGCTCCTTAGGGACCTTCTATTAAAAAAGATCCTGTTGAGGAGGAAGAGAAGGTTTCTCTTAAAGATATAGCTAAGTTATTGAGACCATCAATGGATACTGGAGATGCAGGGCAAGATACAGGTTCTGGTAAGACAGCAGATAATGGAGGTGCTTCTGAGCTTAAAAGAGATCCTTAAGAGAGTAGCAGCAGAAGCATGGGGACAGCCACTTCAGTAAGATGACACAAACAAAGAAGAGGATGACATTCAGACTGCTAGCACCCTCAGGCAAAAAAAAAAGCATGTGAGGAAGGATTACAGTAGCGCAGAGAATGAGCCAATAGATGAGGGGCGAGCAACTGATGTCATTTACCTGGACCTGAGCAAAGCCTTCGACACTGTCCCGCACCACATCCTGGTCTCCAAACTGGTGACACATGGGTTTGATGGGTGGACCACTAGATGGATAAGGAACTGGCTTGATGGCCGCACCCAAAGAGTGGCTGTCAATGGCTCCATGTCCCAGTGGAGGCCAGTGACAAGCGGAGTCCCTCAGGGATCAGTCCTGGGACCTGGCTTGTTCAACATCTTTGTGGGTGCCATGGACAGTGGCATTGAGTGCACCCTCAGCAAGTTTGCTGATGACACCAAGCTGTGTGGTGCAGCAGACACGCTGGAGGGAAGGGAGGCCATCCAGAGGGACCTTGACAGGCTGGAGAGGTGGGCACAAGCAAACCTCATGAAGTTCAATAAGAGCAAGTGCAGGGTCCTGCATCTGGGTCGAGGCAATCCCAGGCACAAATACAGGCTGGGCAGTGACTGGCTGGAAAGTAGCCCTGAGGAGAGAGACTTGGGGGTGCTGGTGGACAAAAAGCTCAACATGAGCTCTCAATGTGCACTTGCAGCTCGCAAAGCCAATCAGATCCTGGGCTGCATCAGAAGAAGTGTGGCTAGCAGGTCGAGGGAGGTGATCCTCCCCCTCTACTCAGCTCTGGTGAGACCCCACCTGGAGTACTGTGTCCAGTTCTGGAGCCCCTATTACAAGAGGGATGTGGAGGTGCTGGAGCGTGTCCAGAGAAGGGCCACGAGGATGATCAGAGGGCTGGAGCACCTCTCCTATGAGGACAGACTGAAGGAGTTGGGGCTGTTCAGTCTGCAGAAGAGAAGGCTCCCAGGTGACCTAATTGTGGCCTTCCAGTATCTGAAGGGGGCCTACAGGAAGGCTGGGGAAGGACTTCTCAGGATCTCAGGTAGTGATAGGACTAGGGGGAATGGAATGAAGCTGGAGGTGGGGAGATTCAGGCTAGATGTGAGGAGGAGGTTCTTCCCCATGAGAGTGGTGAGACCCTGGAATGGGTTGTCCAGGGAGGTGGTCGAGGCCCCGTCCCTGGGGGTGTTTAAGAGCAGGCTGGATGAGGCTCTGTCCAGCCTGATCTAGTGTGGGGTTTCCCTGCCCATGGCAGGGGGGTTGGAACTAGATGATCCTTGTGGTCCCTTCCAACCCTGAAATTTAAAAAAATTCTAACTTGGCTTGGCAGATGTTTCACTACAGGTGTACCAGCTCTAATAGTGGGAGACAAGTCAGTATCTCAGCTAGGCACTCTCTCAAAGGATAGTGGAATAGATAGACATCTAGGCAGGTGTCCTGGTAAGGTTTCTCCATGGACACACCTTTTACTGGCAGCTCTTATGAGATATCCATCCTGAGATGACCTCCCATAGAATCCTAAACCCTGGAACACCATGGATGAGGGAATGAAGTGTTTGAGAGAGTTTGCTGTGAGAGAAGTGATGTATGGTGATCATGGCACTCTGAATCCTGATGGAATTCCTGTGGGAACTGCTTTTGCTAAAAAGCTCATCAAACTTGCTCCTCCTAATTATGTTACTATTTTGGCAAGCAGAATTGTGGCGAGAAATTATGGTGGAGCTCCTCCTATAGTTGGCCATTTCACTGACCAAATGAAACAACTGGGGGATAGTCTCACACGTATTTCTTTGAATTCAGCCATTGAAACTCTGTCTGGAAAATTTCAGAACTGCATGAAAGAGCTGAAAGAGAAATTTAAATTCCATATCCAGTTTGACACAAGGAGATAATTCCAATTCTTCCTCCAGATGGATACAAGTTTCAGCTGTTAGAAATAGACATCCTCCAAGGAGGTCATTCCAAAACTGATTGAACCAAACCAGACCACAGAGGCAATCACGTGGGAGTATTTGGATAACTGCGTGATCAGTTTGGTGAGCACATGAACAGATGGGATGGTCTACCAACTTGTAATCTTTTCAGGAGACTGAAGGAACTGCAAAGTAGCAGAACCCAAGGTAGCAATACCAGAAGGGTAGCTGTTACTTCCACAGTTTCCCAGAACAACTCTAATAGCTCCAACAGTGGCTCCAGTTCTAGTACTGGACAGTGTGCTCATTGCACATGTGGACATATTTCCCATAATTAGGGGTGCCCTGCCTCCCGCCAGGGGGAGGAGAGGGATAACAGAGATAATAGAATCTATTGGGATGTGTACATCCAGTGGCCTGGCACTTCACAATTTCGGGAGTACAGGGCCTTGGTTGACACAGGAACTCAGTGCACCTGTTACAGTTTGAGCTGGGTGCCCCCCTGCAGTGTTTACTTCCTGTGTCCATAGGTCCAGCCCAGGGGTGGACACAGGAAATTATGTAGTATTTCCTACCACAATCCTTTGCACCACTATAAAATCCAGTGCGGAGTCTAGCACTATCTCTTTTCTTCCTCCTCCGTCAGCTGGTAACTGGGGGAGATGTCTCCTGGCTTTGGGCCTGGCTAGGCCCAAGGCCACGGGGGGATGGGCAGTCTCAGATCTGGCCAGCTGAGACTAGCCTAGCAGTGGGAGGGGGAAGAAGGAGCCCTGGGGGTCTTGGGTGTACCCTCAGGTGGGGATGGGATCTCTCTGGGTCTGCTTTGGGATTTTTCTTTATCACTGTGCTTCTGCTTTTCTGTAAAAGTTCACTGCTTTCTGTTTAAACTTTCCATCACTTTTTCAATCCGTTTGTCGTGTTGTTTCTTGTTGCCAGGGGTGGGGAAGGGGGCTGCCTCAACCCAGCACATTCTTGGTAGCAGAGGATGGTTCAGGTGAGCAGACGATCTGCCCCCAACCCCTTTACATTCTTGGCGAGCCAGGCAGGAGAAGGAGTTGGTTATTGTGGCTACTCTGCAGATCGGATTGCAAAAGATAAGAGAGTTTAAATTTAGTTCTGGGCGTAGTTTTGGTTTTTTGGCAGCTGGGGGCTCGTGTTGTTGTTGGGGCGACTGTGTTAAGTTCTTGTGGATTGCAGGGGAACTCCTGGTGCGTGACCGGTGGCACAGAGTCCCTCCTGCTATTTTCAAGCAGGGGTGGTTCTTAACCATCGGAATGGGGGCACCGCTTGAGAATGCGGGAGCTGCCTTCCCCCACCTTTATTCTCTGCGGAGCGGTAAAAGCGGCAGGGAGTGAAATGGGGGAGGAGCAGTGGCGAGCAGATCAAAGTCAGGTCCGTTCTCGCTGTGGGGTAGGGCCAGCCGCGGCGAGCGGGCGAGCTCGGCTCCTTATGGGCGAACGGGGACTCCAGCTGAAAGCTGTTCTCAAGAGCCCTGAGGACTTGATCATGGCTTTTGCTGGAGGAGACGTTTGAATGCCCGAGGGGTGGAGGCGATTTTGATTCTGTACCGCGGCGGCAGAGGTGGGCGGAGCCCTGCTGTGTGCTCGGGCGGCGGCAGGACCGGCCGTGCGCTCAGAGCAGCGGCGGCGGTCCCCGGCCGTCCACTTGAGCTGCGGTGGCGGCGGGACCGGCCATGTGCTCGGAGCGGCGACGGCGGTCCTGGCCGTGTGCTCGGGCTGCGGTGGCGGTGAGCACAGCCGTGCGCTCGGAGTGGCGGCGGCGGTGAGCACGGCCGTGCGCTCGGGCTGCGGCGGGGCCGGCCCTAGTCTCTTCCCCAACTTTTTCGGACGAGTTCCGAAAATGGCGCCGAGCACCTGGTTCCACCTCCCTTCTTCTCACTAGGTTGTGGTGCAGCCCCTCCCTCCGCCAGGGGAGGGTTAAGTTGTTGGATGCTGTCACGTTTTGGTACGCGAACGCCTAGTGGGAAGGCGGTGTACCGTGACATGCATCTGTAGAGCCTCGGGCCGCAGCTGGAAGCGGTCAGCACTGGGCTTGGGATAGGTCCGTGCAGGGTTATGAAAGGCTCAGCGTGCTGTTTTCCTGGAGGGGTGGAGAAGCAGTTAGAGCCTGATTGTTCTGACTGGCTTGCCCCAGGGGTGGAAACATGCCGCTGAGTAAATAGAGATGGGAATAAAGGTTTGGTTGAGAAGTTGTGAGGTTCCTTCCAGGTGACCAGGATGTCCAACGGATCCATGAAGAGCTTGCACCGCAGAAGAGTGAACTCTGCATCGCTGAGAGGTTCTGCTAGATGAGGAAAAAAGAACTGGAATGGACGGACACTAGAGCCTGAATGAGAGACTGTTTGGGTGGACGCCCAGATGAAGATGTGGACTTCGCCGAACATGTCATTGGAAGATTGCTGATTTAATGATGTGTTTGAGTGCAAAGATTGTGGTATGAAATAAGGGGTGGTATGTTACAGTTTGAGCTGGGTGCCCCCCTGCAGTGTTTACTTCCTGTGTCCATAGGTCCAGCCCAGGGGTGGACACAGGAAATTATGTAGTATTTCCTACCACAATCCTTTGCACCACTATAAAATCCAGTGCGGAGTCTAGCACTATCTCTTTTCTTCCTCCTCCGTCAGCCGGTAACTGGGGGAGATGTCTCCTGGCTCTGGGCCTGGCTAGGCCCAAGGCCACGGGGGGATGGGCAGTCTCAGATCTGGCCAGCTGAGACTAGCCTAGCAGTGGGAGGGGGAAGAAGGAGCCCTGGGGGTCTTGGGTGTACCCTCAGGTGGGGATGGGATCTCTCTGGGTCTGCTTTGGGATTTTTCTTTATCACTGTGCTTCTGCTTTTCTGTAAAAGTTCACTGCTTTCTATTTAAACTTTCCATCACTTTTGCAATCCGTTTGTCTGAGTGTTTCTTGTTGCCAGGGGTGGGGAAGGGGGCTGCCTCAACCCAGCACAGCACCATAATACCATCAAATAATCAGGGATCAGAGTCTATAACTATTCTGGGAGTCACTGGTGGATCTCAAGAGTCAACTAAGGTAGAGGTTGATATAAGTTTAACTGGTAAACAGTGGAAGAAGCATACAGTTGTGACCGGACCTGATGCAACTTGTACTCTGGGAATTGATTTTCTGAGAGAAGGGCATTTCAAAGACCCTAAGGGTTACAAATGGGCTTTTGGAGTAGCTTCTGTGGAAATTGATGGACAAAAATTGAAGCTGTATATTAGGCCTGAGCTTTCTGATGACTCTGCAGTTGTGGGACAACATGAGGTACAGGACATTAAATTGCCGGTTGCTTCTCAGACTGTGCATCACAGACAATACAGAACCAACCGTGACTGACTGTTGCCCATTCAGAATCTGATTCGTCAGTTGGAGAGTCAGAAAGTCATCAGCAAAACTCATTCACCTTTCAACAGTCCAGTGTGGCCTGTGCGGAAGCAGAACGGAGACTGGCGTCTGACGGTTGACTACCGAGCCCTGAATGAAGTAACTCTACCTATGAGTGCAGCAGTACCAGACATGATGGAACTCCAGTATGAGCTGGAATCCAAAGAGGCCAAATGGTATGCTACCATAGACATTGCTAATGCATTTTTCTCTATTCCCATAGCAGAGAAATGCAGGTCTCAGTTTGCTTTCACCTGGAGAGGAATCCAGTACACTTTCAACAGGCTGCCAATGGGCTGGATCCACAGCTCAAGCATCTGTCATGCAGTGATCCACGATGCTCTGGAGAAAGGCGGTGCTCCAGACACATCCAGTTCATCGATGATATCATTGTCTGGGGTAAAACTGCTGAGGAAGTCTTCGAGAAAGGTAACAAAATCATTGACATTCTTCTGAATGCAGGTTTTGCCATCAAGTGAGACAAGGTGAAAGGACCTACCACAGAAATTCAGTTTCTGGGAGTGCGGTGGCAGGATGGACGCCGACGCATTCCAGTGGATGTGGTAAATAGAGTCTCTACCATGGCAAATCCCACAAACAAGCAAGAGACCCTACGTTTCTTGGGGATAGGGGGATTTTGGAGACTGCACATTCCTGGATACAGTCAGATTGTGAAACCTCTGTATGATGTGACCCTAAAGAGAAACAGGTCCACTGGGGATCTGAACAACAAGCAGCCTTTGACCAGATAAAGCAAGAGGTAGTTCAAGCAGTGGGTCTGGGACCTGTCCGAGATGGTCCAGACGTTAAGAACATTTTGTACATGGCTGCAAGTGACAATGGTCCAACCTGGTGCTCGTGACAAAAAGCTCCAGGTGAGATACGTGGACGACCTCTTGGTTTCTGGAGTCGAGGTTACAGAGGTTCAGAGGCAAATTATACCCCAACAGAGAAAGAGATTCCAGCTGCCTATGAAGGAGTAAAAGCAGCTTCTGAAGTAATTGGAACTGAATCACAACTTCTCTTAGCTCCCAGATTACCAGTTTTGAATTGGATGTTCAAAGGCAAAGGCTCCACACCACATCATGCCACAGACTCAACATGGTCCAAGTGGACGGCTCTGATAACACAGAGAGCTCGAATGGGAAATCTTGAAAGACCTGGTCTAGTGGAGGTGATCTCAAGTTGGCCTGAAGGTATCAACTGTGCTAAACCTCTAGAGGAGAAAGTAACTCGTGTTAGGAAGCTCCTCCTTACAATGACCTTTCTGATGATGAAAAGAAATATGCTTTGTTCACAGACGGTTCCTGTCGTCTTGTTGGAAACAAGTGAAGGTGGAAGTCTGCAGTGTGGAGTCCAACACGTCGAGTTGCAGAGGCGAAGGATGGAGAAGGAGAATCCAGTCAGTTTGCAGAGGTAAAAGCTGTTCAGCTAGCTCTCGATGTGGCTGAACGTGAGAGATGGCCAAAGCTTTATCTCTACACCGACTCATGGATGGTAGCCAATGCTCTATGGGGTTGGCTAAAGGACTGGAAGATAAATGGTTGGCAGGGAAAAGGAAAACCTATTTGGGCAGCTGACCTATGGCAGGACATAGCTGATTCAATTGAGAGAATTCCAGTGAAAGTGAGACACATTGATGTGCACATTATAGTTTCATAGTTTCGTAGTTTCATTCAAGGTTGGAAGGGACCACAAGGATCATCTAGTTCCAACTCCCCTGCCACGGGCAGGGACACCCCACACTAGATCAGGCTAGACAGAGCCTCATCCAGCCTTCTCTTAAACACCCCCAGGGATGGGGCCTTGACCACCTCCCTGGACATTCCAGGGTTTCACCACTCTCATGGTGAAGAACCTCCTCCTCACATCTAGCCTGAATCTCCCCACCTCCAGCTTCATTCCATTCCCCCTAGTCCTATCACTACCTGAGATCTTGAGAAGTCCTTCCCCAGCCTTCCTGTAGGCCCCCTTCAGATACTGGAAGGCCACAATCAATGAGCCCTGCCAATTCCTGCCCCAGGATTCTTATCCCCCTCTGGGACAAGTGTGTCCCATGAGTTGTTTTCAGCTCAGGTGCCTTGAAAACCAATCCATGATTGTGGAACCCAAAGCCCTGTCGATGGCACCAGCCTCTGAGCCATGAATTGATCTGTCGGCCCTTCCTCAGTGTGTCCTCATGCATTGCTGACGTTAGAGGGATGGCAGAGAACATGACTTGAGCCCCTGATCCCTTTAGCATTTGCCCTAAGGTTCTGAAGTCTTTTTTAATAGATTGTGAGCCTCTCATTGTTACATCATCACTGCCCACCTGAAAGACCAGCAGTGGGTAGTAGTCTGAAGGACTCACGAGGTTGGGAATTCTATCTACAACGTCTTTTACTTGGGCACCAGGGAGGCAGCTGACCGCTCTATGAAATTGGTCTGGTCTGCATATTGGGCCCTCTGTTCCCCTCAGTAGGGAGTCTCCTATGACGATGACCCTGCGAGGTTCCTTTTCTGGGTAAGTTTTCATGGCTGGCCTGAGGCAACCTGTCATTGGTGCAGCTTCTGGCCTTCTTGAGTCCTCGGCCTTACTAATGACCTGTTCCTCCTGCAGAGCCTCATACCTGTTCTGTAACTGCACTGGAGGCAGCGTGCTGCTCACAGGAGCAGACTTCCTTTGTTTGCATTTCTTCCGTTGGGCAGAGACCTGTTCCCATTGGCCCTGCTCATGTGGGTTACTACAGGGAGGTTGAGAATCTTGCTTCTGGGAAGGTATCAAACTCCCTGTTCCCTTAAGTGTTACCCCCTGTTCTGGTTTAGAAGAGATTACATTATGGGAATCGTCAATCTTCTGCTTGCCATCTCTTCTAGCTCTTAGCCTTTCCACCTCTTCTTTTAGTTTGACCACCATGCTCATCAGATCACTGACCTGCCCACAGCTGAAACAGGAGCTGCTCCCTCCAGCCTCCATATCAAGTGCCAGGCTCCAGCACTCACTGCAGCCACCTACCTGAACAACTGCATGTTTGTGAGTGGTCTCTGTTTGGGTGCCCACTGTCCTTCTGTTAGCCTTTGCTCTAGTGGTGACCATCTTGCAGTAACCACCCTCTCCACACGGCTTTTTTTTTTTTTTCCCTGTCAGTGAGAAGGTGAGCTGTGCTCCTCAAGCTGCCTCCTATCTCTTCCGCCCACGCGCTGGGTTCTGTTTGGTTTGCGCGCGGTCTCCGCGGCAACCCCTCCCCCAGCTACGTCACTGCCCTCCGGCAGGTAGGCAATCTGAGCCCCCTGCCCCTCCTCCTCTCTTCCTCTTCGGGAAGTCCCGAGCCACCAGCCCCTTACCGCCTGAAAAGCAAGGGAATCAAAGCCAAAAGCCAAACTCCCAGAGCTGCGCTCCTCAAGCTGCCTCCTCTCTCTTCCGCCACGCACTGGGTTCTCATTCCTAAGAGCAAAGCTACTGAGGAACAGCAACACAACCATCAGGCAGATCTAGCTGCAAGAGTTTCTCAAGTAGACATGGACTCTAATCTTGATCTCGACTGGAAACACTGAGGTGAGATATTCTTAGCTCGGTGGGCTCGTGATTCGTCAGGACATCAAGGCAGAGGTGCAACATACCAATGGGCTCATGACAGATCCATAAACATTTCCATGAATGCTATCACACAAGTCATCCATGACTGTGACATTTGTGCTGCTATTAAGCAGGAAAAACGACTTAAGCCCTTGTAGTATGGTGACAGATGGTCCAAGTACAAGTATGGTGAAGCTCAGCAGATTGACTACATCACTCTACCACGTTCTCGTTCTGGTAAGCAATACGTGCTTACTATGGTAGAGGCAAACACTGGATGGTTGGAAACTTATCCAGTTCCACATGCAACTGCACGCAACACCATTCTAGGTCTGGAGAGACAAATCCTGTGGAGACACAGAACTCCAGAGAGGATTGAGTCAGACAACGGAACTCATTTCAAAAACAACCTTGTAAAGAACTGGGCCCAAGAGCATGGCATTGAGTGGACATTTTACATTCCCTACTATGCACCAGCTGCAGGGAATATTGAACACTACAATGGTTTGCTGAAGACCACTCTCAATGCCATGGGGGGTGGATCTTTGAAAAGCTGGAAGAAACATTTAGCACAAGCAACCTGGCTGGTAAACAGTAGAGGTTCAGTGAATCGAGCTGGACCGGCACACTCAGGTGTGTTACAGAAAGTAGAAAGTGATAGAGTTCCTGTTATTAGAGAAAAGAATCCATCAGGAGAAGCCAAACTTGTCCAAGGGGTGGTTTCAGCTGAAGGTCCTGGTCACACCTATTGGGTATTTCAAGAGAATGGAGAAATTCGGTGTATTCCAAAAGAAATCTAACTTTAGCTGAGAAAGTTTAACTTCAGAGTGTTGTACAGATAAAACATCATGCCCAAAGGAAGAATCCATGAGGAATCTACTGTGCATGAACCCTATGAACCCTGATATCCCTGAGTCAACTTAGAGTCCCTGATTCCTTTTCTTTTCTTCACCTGTGAAGAGACAAACTGTTTTCTTCTTTCCTGGTTTTCTTGGACTTCTGAATCATTTACACTTGAGGACAGCCAGAATGAACTGTGAACTTTACTCACAAATTGTAGATACTGTTTCAGATTGGATGGACAGTACTAACAGCCAATGAAGTTGTTTAGTAGGGGTGGATTGTGACAGTTTAGGCTGTGCCTTTAAGCTGGGAGCTACGGTTGGTGTAAAAAGGAAAAGAAAAAGATAATTCTAAACGAATTTCATTGGTAGATGAGTGGAATGTAGTTTTACAATCTTACATTCTGCTCTCACTCTGTCTCTTTCTGCTCGCATGATGCTGCTCTGGACAGAGAGGGAGACCGCTTATCTATGACCTTAAGATAAGCACTACTGACTCACTAACAATGCTTTGAGCTAACTGAAATTCCCCTAACATTTTCTCCTTTTCTCTTTTCTTCTAATTAACAGAGGAAAAAAGGACAGGAGAGAGGTTGGTGGGGGGGGAGGAGGAACCTCCTGCCCAAGAAGGATTTCTGTGTTGTTTTCTTTTTGTGAATCCTCGTATAATATTGTAAATGCTGTATATTTTTTATATATTCATTGCATTCCATTATTGCTTGTAAATTACAAGTCCATTTGCTTCCCTGACTGGACTCAGATGTTGATGTTGGTGGGTTAAACCATCACACCCTTCACCTCCTTTGCTGCCCTTCTGAAGTTCAACAGACTACAAGGTTTCAGTTTAGAGCACTACAGACTTAACCTGGAAGTAGAAGGTTAGTCAATAACTAAGATGCTTATCAATCTTTACCTTACAAACCAGGAGATGCTGCAGTATTTTTTTTCTCTTTTTTATTTTTTATTTGTGTGTGTATTTTGAAATATTTAAAGTACTTAGGAGTTGGCTCCTCAGCTTTCCTGCACTGCTGATGAGCTCCTGTTGTACACAGATTGACTAAGAAACCAAACTAAACTAAACCAAACTTAATAAATGTATTTTCAATATGCTGGCATAGCAGACAAAAATAACCATGAAAAATCAATAAAATAAACTTAAAAACATATTGAAAGGAGGAAGGCATGGTACAGTCCCGTGCTATGCTTTATCCCCATGGGTGCCAAACCCTTGTGCTTGAAAGAAATCTTCATGGTACTTTTCTCACGGAATAAAAAAAAAAAAAAAAAGAAAAGAAAAAAAAAAGCAGGTTAAGGGGAAAAAAGAGTGCTTTAAGAAAAAAAAATGGCTTAAGAAAAAAAGTGGTTTAAGGGACAAATTGTTTAAAGTGAAAAGTGGGTTTTAAAAAAAGTGGTTTCAGAGAAAGGTGTTTTAATGGGAAAATGGCTTAAGGAAAAAAATGGTTTAAGGAGAAAAGTGGCTTGAGGAAAGAAGTAGTTTAAGGAAAAAGTGGTTTAAGAGAAAAATGGTTTAAGGACCAAAATGTTTTAAGGGGGAAAGTAGTTTAAGGAAATAAGTATTTTAGGGAAACCAAAAGTGGCTTAAGGAAAAGAAGAGAGGTTTTTATTATCCAAGCAAGGGAAGTTGGTAAGTGCCACACATCATGGCATGGAGTCCTCCAGAGGAGCCCAGCACCTGGCTCTGCTCTTGGCTTTTCACACTCTGTGTGAATTCCCCACTCAGGATGCCCTTTGCCTGTAGTCACTTCTCACATCACTGCACAGTGGCACTTCTGAGAGTGGACATAGTTCCTGTATTCAGCGAGCTGCTTCAGGTAGAGGTTGGAAGGCCACCTGTGGCTCTCAACGAAGCTGCGCTCCTCCACTGAACAAAGCAAGGCAGGGATTGAAAGGGAGAGCCATACAAGCAGCACCAGTGCACAAAGTCCTTTAAAGCAGCTTAAAAAAGCATTAAGGGTGCAGACACAGCTAGAGAAGGAGAGATGAGGGATGTCCATTTCACCCAAGGAGTGTAGAGAGGCCATCCTAGGGCTGACTGTTCTTTGGCCTTAGAAGACAACCAGGTGTCACAAAAGTCCCATGCAACAGGTTCACAGACTGCAGCAGGTTAGAAGGTAGAAGGGACCCTCAAAGGGCAGTCAGCAGGGACACCTCCACCTAGAGCACGCTGCCCAGGAACACATCAAGTGTGATCTTGAATGTCTCCAGAGATGAGGCCTCAACCACATCCCTAGGCAGCCTGTTCCACTCTTATTCTCAAGAACTTCCTCCTTATACCCAACCTAAATGCACCCTGCTCCAGTTTAAAACTTCCAGGCCTGGGGCAGAGTGGCTGGAACCTGTCCTGGGGCAGAATAGGCCCTGGGGGTGCTGGGTGACAGCAGCTGGAGCTGAGGCAGCAGTGTCCAGGGGGGCAAGAAGGGCAGCAGCAGCCTGGGCTGGAGCAGCAATGGTGTGGGCAGCAGGAGCAGGGCAGGGATTGTGCTACTGGGCTGGACACTGCTGAGGCTGCAGCTTGAATGATGGTTTCAGCTCTGGGCCCCTCACTGCCAGAAGGAGACTGAGGGCTGGAGAAGAGGGCAGAGAAGGGCAAGAAACGTGGGGAAGGGTCTGGAGAAGAGGGCTGGGGAGGAGCAGCTGAGTGGCCTGGGGGTTTTTGGTGTGGAGCAGAGGAGGCTGAGGGAGACCTCCTTGCTCTCTGCAGCTTCCTGAGAGGAGGCTGCAGCCAGGTAAGGCTTGGGCTCTGCTCCCTAGACTCAGGTGTGAGAAGGAAAGGAAATGTCCTGAAGTTGTGCCAGGGGAGGTTGAGTTTGGTCATGAAGAACAGTTTCTGTGCTGCAGGAGTGGTGAGGGATTGGCACAGGCTGCCCAGGGAGGTGGTGGAGTCCCCATCCCTGGAGGTGTGGCAGAAATGTGTGGCTATGGCACCTGGAGACATGGTTTATTGGCCAAGGTGGTGCTGGGTTGAAGGTTGGACTGGACGATCATAGAAGGCTTTTACAACTCAAACATTCAATCATTCTACATGGTCACCAACTGTACAGCTCACCCTAGCTGGCTGCTGTCAGAGCACAGGCTGACAAGTGCTGGTAAGTGCTGTCTACTAGAGGCATCACTGCTGAAGATTCATGAGAGTCTTCCTGGTACCCACCAGGATGCATGGAACGTGGAGACAGAGGTTCTGATACTGCTTTCCACAGCAGCAATCACCCAACCATTCAATAGTACTGATCAACTGATATCCTAGTAGGGAAGAGGAAAATGGTTAAGCAGTTATGTCTGGATTGACCCCTGGGGTGGCCCTAAGTCAGAAGGCTCTCCATGCTCTCCTGCCTCACCAAGAGGCACCCAGAATCACCTCTGACCTTCCCCAGACATAACAACCTGATTCATACAGCTTCAGGAGACCCTCAGGGTGGTTGGGTTCAAAGTCCTGTAGTGAGGAAGGAGAATGTCCCAAGTGTAACCTGAACCAGCATGCAATGAAGTGAAGCAAAACTACCATGGATAGAACTCCCTGGTGGAAGGCAGCTATGAGTGCAGCTGCCCTGCTCTGCCATGCTTCACCCAGACCTGTCTATGAAAAAGGACAGGTCAGAGGGTGTGCAGATGGGCTGCTGGAAGGCAAAGTCCAAATAAAGTGGGGAAGACTGAGCTCCCCTTCGTTTGATCATAACAACTACAAGGCTGTCCATCATCACAGAGCTACACCAGTCAGGATCTTCATCAGGGTCACCTGTGGCCACCCTGTGGGCAGTGAGAAATATTTTCTAGGGCCACACAAAATGCATGGTCTGGGAAATTCAATGCCAGCTCCCTGGAGGAACCTGGGCTTATCAGCTTGGAAGGCCATTAGCCATTTGATTTCATGAGATCTGCTGGAGAGCACTGTAAGAATCCCATTTTACACGGTCCCCGGCAGCCCAGAAGTGTGGAATCATGGAATTGTTTGGGTTGGAAGACACCTTTCAGATCATTCAGTCCAACTATTAAACAGCATGCCAGGTCACCACTAACCCATGTCCCTCAGCACCACCATGTCCTGGGCAGTATCAATAGAGGTGTGACAGCAGGATGAGGGAGATGATTCTGCCCCTCTGCTCTGCTCTGCTCAGACCCTACCTGCACTCCACACTCCATTGCCTCCAGCTCTGGGGCCCCCAGCACAAGAAGGACCTGGAGCTGCTGGAGAGGCTCCAGAGGAGGACACCAAGATGAGCAGAGGGCTGCAGAACCTTCCCTGTGGAGCCAGTCTGGGAGAGCTGGGGATGTTCAGCCTGGAGAAGAGTAGGCTCCAGAGAGACCTCAGAGCAGCCTTCCAGTACCTGAAGGGACTCCAGGAGGGCTGGGGAGGGATGTGGGACAAGGGCTGGGAGTGCCAGGATGAGGGACAGTGGCTTGGACCTGGGAGTGGGCAAATTGAGAGTAGAGAGTGGGAAGAAACTGTTGAGAGTGAGGGTAGGGAGAGACTGACACAGGTTGTCCAGGGAGGCTGTGGCTACCTCCTCCCTGGAGGTGTTGCAGGCCAGGCTGAATGAGGCCTTGAGCACCCTGGGCTGGTGGAAGGTGTCCCTGTCCATGGCAAGGGGTTGGAGCTGGGTGACCTTTGAGGTCCCTTCCAACTCAACCCAATCTGTGATGCTCCAAAGGAACCCCCAGTTCTTCAAGAGCAGGTATTGGGAATGACTCATTGCTTTGATTCCAGTGTAGAAGGTTGACTGGGACTGAACTGTCCCAGCTGATTCAGTTACATTTATAACCTGGCCCTCTGGACAGGGACCACAGGATAAGGGAGTGCAGCTGCTGGCTGTGGTGCTCTTCATGTGCTGACACCACAGTAGGGTGGTGAGACCAGCTCCAGTAGGCTCTGGAATGGGCTAGACTGGCCTGGAGAAGTCACCTTCTCATGTGCTGCCCAGCACCTCAGTTCTAAGCAGAGCCCAGAAACATTTCCTGATCAAAAAGTAATTGACAAATTACCTGAAAGGTCTTGAAATTCAGGCTTCTGACTGAAGATGAGGTAGTTAGTGGCAATAAAGTGAAGAAGCCAAGTTGAGAGGCAATCAGAGTTGTGGAACTGTGAGAAGAAAGGAAACACAAATGACAATGTCACCTTGCCCAGGAGACACAACCAGGCCATTCCACAACTATCACCCTTTAGTAGGTAAATTTTGATTGCAGGAGAAAATGAAGCAAAAAGTCATTGATGGAAATAGGGAAGCAGGAGGGAGACCCAAGAATGAACTCCAGAACTCCATCCCCAGAGGAGAGACCTGACCCACAGGGTACCTTTGATTAAAAGTCATGGGATGTTTGTCTCCTGCAGAGAAGCAGAGCTTCAGAAAAAGGACATTTAGAGGAGTGTTGGTGGGATGTTGGTTTTGCTTCCTTTCCCCACAAAATCCTGTCTGAGACTTTTAACCCAGTTTTCATCTTCACTTTCTGTTTTCCAAACCTCTCTTTAATGTCTCAATATCTCCTTTCAGTCTCCAATCATTTTGTGCATTTTATCATATGAGTTGGGCAGAGAGGAAACTCATGAAGTTCAACCAATCAAGTACAAGGTCCTGCAACTGGGGAGAAGCAACCCCCTGCACCACTATATGAGGGTGGGAAGCAGCTCCATGGAGAAGGACTTGGGAGAGCTGGCAGAAGAGTGTGGCCCACAGAGTTAGTGAGGTTCTCCTCCCCCTCTACTTTACCCTGGTCAGGCCACATCTGGAGTACTGGATCCAGTGCTGTCCTCCCCAGTTCAGGAGAGACAGGGAACTGCTGGAGAGAGTCCAGGGGAGGCCACAAAGCTGCTGGGGGGGTTGGAGCAGCTCTGTGAGGAGCAAATAGAAGAGCAGCCCCAGAGGGGATCTGAGCAATGCTCAGCAAGAGCTAAAGGAGCTGTGGGGAGCAAGAGGCTAGGGCCAGGCTCTGCTCAGGGGTGCCCAGGGACAGGACAAGGGCCAAGGGGTAGAAAGAGGAGGGCAGGAGGTTGGATGTGGGCAGGAGGTTGGATGTGGGCAGGAGGTTGGATGTGAGCAGGAGGAGAAAGGTGTTTGGTGTGAGGGTGCTGGAGGCCTGGAGCAGGCTGCCCAGAGAGGTTGTGGAGTCTCCTTGTGTGGAGAGTTTCCAACCCCCCCTGGGCCTTGTGCTGCTGGGCAAGCTGCTGTGGGTGCCTTTCACTCAATATTCTACCAGCTTTGATCTTCTTTGCCACCAGCAGATGACACAAGCGATCTGCTGAAAGCAAAAGCACCTGTGCTTCCACACAACTCATATTTCTTGGCACAACCTGTAGTTAAGCTGAATTACTACACTGAGTCCTTAAGTAAGGAAATTGCACATATTATGCACATGCCCCGGTAAAATTTTGGGGTATTTTATTTTATTTTACTATGGTGTTATTTTATTTTATTTAGTCTTTATTGTATTTTATTTTGCATTTTACTTTATTGTCACATTTTGTTTTGTTTTTATTTTACTATTTGATTTTTACTCTATTTGGGTTTTGCTTTGGTTTTTTATGTGTTATCTGGTCTTATTTTAATTTTATTTTATTAATGTAGTTTAATTTTTATTTTATTCAATTTTTAAATTTAATTTAATGCTATTAATTCAATTTAATTTATTTTCTTTTAAATTAATGTAGTTTAATTTTATTTGTAAACTTTTATTTTAGCTGATTTTTTATTTTATCAATGTGGGTTAGTTTTATTTTATTTTGTATTATTTTTATTATTTTATTTAACTAATGTAGTTTAATTTAAACTAAATTTTAATTAATTAGTTGAATTATTTTTTTATTTTATTGAGGTGGTTTAATTTTTTAAAATTTTTTAAATTTAATTTTTTATTGAAGTAATTAAATTTTCCTTGAATTTAATTTTTATAATTTAACCTAATTATTTTATTTTATTTTATTTTATCTTATTTTATTTTATTTTATTTTATTTTATTTTATTTTATTTTATTTTATTCTTATTTTATTTTATTTTATTTTATTTTATTTTAATTTATTTTAATTTAATTTTATCTTATTTTATTTTATTTTATTTTATTTTAATTTAATTTAATTTTATTTTAATTTATTTTAATTTAATTTTATCTTTATTTTATTTTAATTTAATTTAATTTAAATGTGCTTTAATTTTATTTAATTTTTAAATGTTAATTTTTTTTAATTGAAGTAATTAAACGTTGTTTAATTTAATTTTGTAATTTAACCAAATTATTTTATTTTAATTTGTTTTAATTTACTTTAATTTTGTTTATTTTTATTTTATGGTGCCACTAACAGACTGTACACCAAAGTTTGTCCTGCAGAACAGAAATTGTTAAGGTCTTAAAATCCTCAGCTATTAAGAATTCCCCAGTAATGAGTGCCAGTGCCTATCTCGGGTGCATGCCACACCTACCTTGGCTTTTCTGAGCAGGCTGACAATGCTGAGGCTGGTGGATGCCAGCTCCCTGCTGGGCATGCTCTGCAGCTGGGTGATGATGGAGAGCTCACAGATGTGCTGCAGCCTCATCACCTGGTACATCTCTGCACACACCAGCAGGGACATGGCCTGCAGGATGCTGGCTGGAGAACAGGAGAGCAGAGGTCACCTCTTTCACCCTGGGATAAAGACACTGAACCACTATAACACCCAGCAACCAACACAAAACACAACTGGTCACCAATTGCTTTCCGTTTTCATTATGTTTCTTTTCTCTTCATTATTTTCTTTTTCTTTTTTTCTTTTTCTTTTTCTTTTTCTTTTTCTTTTTTTTTTTAATTTTTCTTTTCTTTTTTTTTTTTTTTCTTTTTCTTTTTTTTTTTCTTTTTCTTTTTCTTTTTCTTTTTCTTTTTCTTTTTCTTTTTCTTTTTCTTTTTCTTTTTCTTTTTCTTTCTTCTTTTTCTTTTTCTTTTATTTTTTTTCCTTTTCTTTTTCTTTTTTTTAAAATTTTCATTATTGTTAAAAATATTTCCTTATTTTTTCCTTATTTCTTATTTATTCTTCATTATTATTTTATTTTTCGTTATTTTTCTTTTACTTTTCACTGTTTTTTCTCCTCTTTGTTTTTGTTTTGTTTTATTTATTTTTCATTACCTTCCTTTTATTTTTCTTTATTTTTCATCTTTTTCTTTCCTCATTATTCCCTTCTTACTTTAAATTTATTTTACATTACTTTTTCATTATTTACCTTATTTTCCTTTATTTTTTCTTTATTTTTCATTACTTTCCTTATTTTTGTTGGGGTTTTTTTCATTATTTCTTTCACTAGTTTCCTCTTATTTTACATTATTTTTATTTTTTCCCTGTTTGAATTTTTTTTTAATTCTTTCATCATTGTCATTGCTGTTATCACTCTCTTGTCACAGATAAACTGTTTAATCAGCAGTAAAAGAGTCATTAGTACATAATTAGCACCTAGTTTAGAAGGCAAATATAATAAACAGTTGTCAATATCCTGCATCTTCCAGATGTTGTCAAATGCATGGATTGGAAAAGACCTTTCAGATCACCATGTGCTGTTGATTATTTTGTAATGGGTGATTAATAGCAGGATTAAGCTTTCTAATTTTTCTGTCAAAAAAAAACCACCCAATAATCTTCTACAATACAAGAAAATACAGCAAAAAACAAATGGAGCAACCAGGTCTGTTTCAAAATACTTATAATATAAAATAATGTTTAAATATATTTAAAATTTAATAAAAAAATAAATAATTTTAAATACATCTTCCAAAGAATTTAAATATTTTAAGATATTTTTTAATGCTTGTTAAAAAAATCTAAAATATTTTTAAAACTGAGTATTTTTAGCATCTAAAATATTTCAGTTTTAGTTAAATATTTTAAATGTTTCATACCATTATTTAATATTTATAATATTTATGTTATTGAAGTTATTTTATTTAAATATTTACATTTTATTTTAGTATTTACATCTAATTAAAAGAATCATAGAATCAGTCAGGGTTGGAAGGGACCACAAGGATCATCTAGTTCCCACCCCCCTGCCATGGGCAGGGACACCCCACACTAGATCAGGCTGGACAGAGCCTCATCCAGCCTGCTCTTAAACACCTCCAGGGATGGTGCCCCAACCACCCCCCTGGACAACCCATTCCAGGGTTTCACCACTCTCATGGGGAAGAACCTCCTCCTCCCATCCAGCCTGAATCTCCCTGCCTCTAGCTTCATTCCATTCCCCCTAGTCCTATCACTACCTGAGATCCTGAGAAGTCCTTCCCCAGCCTTCCTGTAGGCCCCCCTCAGATACTGGAAGGCCACAATGAGGTCACCTCAGAGCCTTCTCTTCTCCAGACTCCTTCAGTCTGTCCTCATAGGAGAGGTGCTCCAGCCCTCTGAGCATCCTCGTGGCCCTTCTATATTTCAGTTTTAAAGCTGCTTTTTTTTTAATATGGTACATCTGTTGCACAGCTATGATACAAATAAATTTACAAATAAATAAGTAAATTAAATGAAAACAGCTTAGTTTTAAAGTAATTTTTCAGTATTTTTTAAGTGCATTGTACATTGGTTACAAATTTAAACCACTGGGCAAGGAAATGTTAGACAGACTTCAAGAAGACACATGAAGAACAAAAGAATCAGGCAAAATTACTTGAAATGAAAGCAAAAGCAAAAGAAATATTACAACATGAATACATTTCTAATGCTAAACAATACTCTCTTTCATTTCTTGAATTTCAACCATATTTCTTATTTAATCTTTGGATTTTCTTCTCATTAAAAAAGACAAAGGTTAAGACACCAAGAATGCTCCAGCTCAATTTTTGTTGCCAAGTACTCGACCTGGCGCAGTTGTGTTCTGGGTTATTCTCCATAAGAATAAGATATCCATGTGCATAATTAAGATATTTAACCTTGTTGATATCAAACTTCACTATAACATCTTTAAATTTTCCTTAAATTACATTAAAATAAAAACAATTAACTGAATTAAAATTAAGAATCAATCTAAGTGTGACAAAAGCCAATTCCAAATATCTCCATGCATCAGAAATTAAATTTCACCATCCCCCTCCCACCCCCCACCCCCCAGTTTTCCTCGGTAAGCACAAAACAAATTCAAGAGTTTATTAATCACAGTATCACCAAGCTTGGAAGAGACCTCAAAAATCACCAAGTCCAACCTGTCACCACAGACCTCATGACTAGACCATGGCACCAAGTGCCACGTCCAATCCCCTCTTGAACACCTCCAGGGATGGTGACTCCACCACATCCCTGGGCAGCACATTCCAATGGAGAACAACTCTCCCAGGGAAGAATTTTCTCCTCACCTCCAGCCTAAACTTCCCCTGGCACAGCTTGAGACTGTGTCCTCTTGTTCTGGTGCTGGTTGCCTGGGAGAAGAGACCAACCCCCTCCTGGCTACAACCTCCCCTCAGGTAGTTGTAGACAGCAATAATGACCTTAAAGATCATCCACTCCAACCTCCCTGCCATGGACAGGGACTCCTTCTGCCTGCAGTTAGTTTTAAGACTGATTTCTCTGTTTTATTGAACAATACACACAAATTTTCTTTCTGAGGCATTATCATAGATAGACTCCCAGAATAGCTCAGGCTGGAGGGACCTCAGAGCTCTCTGACTCCAACCCACCATGGGCAGGGACACCTCTCAGCTAGGCTTGGCTGCTCTGGTCCTCACCAAGGCCTTGCACATTTCCCAAGGAAATAAAAGCTGATGCATTGCTCTGTCAGCACTGCAAGTAGCTGAGTCAGATCTCTCTGTAAAGGTCTGTGTAAATACATGTGACTGTTCTTACCTGGGCAGCAGGAGTCAGTGTACAGGTACTCCAGGAAGGAGAGAAAAGTGTCTTTGGAAACCCCATGGACTGGGACCAGAACGCTGTTTGCCTCTAGATAGTTCCCGTTGAACATAGCTGCCATCACCTCACAGCGAGCCACCAGCACTGCTCTGTGGGCTGGGACAGTGGCACCTGAAAGATACAAGTCCGGGATGGTCTCACAGTCACAGAAATACCTTGAACACACAGTTGAGGTGACCTCTGCTGACAGTGATCCAAGGAATCACAGACTGGATTGAGGTGGAAGGGATCTCAGAGACCACCCAGCTCAAGCCCCTGCCATGGGCAGGGACACCTCCCACCAGCCCAGGCTACTCAAGACCTCATCCAGCCTGGCCCTCAACACCTCCAGGGAGGAGGCAGCCACAGCCTCCCTGGACAACCTGTGCACTGACACTCTCCCCACCCTCTCAACAATTTCTTCCTCCTCTCTACTCTCAATCTCTCTTCTCCCAGCTCCAAGCCATTGTCCCTGATCTTGGTACTCCCAGCCCTTGTCCCAAGTGCCTCCCCAGCTCTCCTGGAGCCCCTTCAGGGACTGGAAGGCTGCTCTGAGCTCTCCCTGGAGCCTTCTCTTCTCCAGGCTGCACATACCCAGCTCTCCCAGCCTGGCCCCACAGGAGAGGTTCTGCAGCCCTCTGCTCCTCTTGGTGTCCTCCTCTGGAGCCTCTCCAGCAGCTCCAGGTCCTTCTTGTGCTGGGGGCCCCAGAGCTGGAGGCAGTGCTGCAGGTGGGGTCTGAGCAGAGCAGAGCAGAGCAGAGGGGCAGAATCCCCTCCCTGTGCTGCTGCTCTCCTGCTCTGGATGCAGGGAAGGAGGTTTTTCAAATCAACAATAACCAACAGACAATCATCAAGGCCTGGCACAGGCTGTCCAGGAGTGTGGAGTGGTCACCATCACTGAACTTGTTTTAAAAACTGTCCCAGACTGGCACTGTGGGACACAGTTTAGAGGCCATGGCAGTCTCAGCCATGATGTAAGACATACATCCTGTTATATGTCCACCTAATTTGCTATCTAATGACTAATTAAGAGGCTCAGCTATGTTGTGAGTCTTCACACATGCACCATCCTCCCTTTTTCTCTGGCTTCCATGCACTGATCCACAGCCACCTAAACATGAGCCAGCAGTGTGCCCAGGTGGCCAAGAAGGCCAATGGCATCCTGGCCTGCATTAGGAATAGTGTGGCCAGCAGGAGCAGGGAGGTCATAGTGCCCCTGTACTCTGCATTGGTTAGGCCGCACCTTGAGTCCTGTGTCCAGTTCTGGGCCCCTCAGTTTAAGAAGGACATCGAAACACTTGAGCGTGTCCAGAGAAGGGCAACAAGGCTGGGGAGAGGCCTTGAACACAAGCCCTATGAGGAGAGGCTGAGGGAGCTGGGATTGTTTAGCCTGGAGAAGAGGAGGCTCAGGGGAGACCTCATTGCCCTCTACAACTACCTGAAAAGTGGTTGTAGCCGGGAGGGGGTTGGTCTCTTCTCCCAGGCAACCAGCACCAGAACAAGAGGACACAGTCTCAAGCTGTGCCAGGGGAAGTTTAGCCTGAAGGTGAGGAGAAAGTTCTTCACTGAGAGAGTTGTTCTCCATTGGAATGTGCTGCCCAGGGATGTGGTGGAGTCACCATCCCTGGAGGTGTTCAAGAGGGGATTGGACGTGGCACTTGGTGCCATGGTCTAGTCATGAGGTCTGTGGTGACAGGTTGGACTTGATGATCTTTGAGGTCTCTTCCAACCTTGGTGACACTGTGATACTTTTCCAAGCCAAAAAGCCCAAAGCCATCCATCACTCTCCCCAGGATTCAAGGAATTACTGGGAAAAAAAGAAATCTATTTGTTTGAACAAGCTTAAATCCTTCAGTTTCTCTCAGTATTCCATTTTCATGCCATTGTTTGTGGCTGATCAATTAGAGGAAAAAGGGTTGGAAGGTTTACCAAGTAGTAAGGAAATATTGTTCACGCATTGTAGTAGTGGGAAAAAAAAAAAAACCAAATCACTTTTTAAATCACTTTCAAACCCATTCAGGGCAGGGAATTTTTTGGGCGTGAATCGAGAAGATCATCAGCATGTCCAAACCATCTCATTCATATCCTTAGAAAGGAGGTAACACTTCCCCCCTCCCCACCCTGTATTTTTAGTCTGAAAGGTGAATCCATTTAATTTCTAGGGGTAAAAAAATCTCCTGCACCAAGCACATGAAAGGGCAGCAGAAGATATTTCACTGGCACAGATTCTGCCCAAAAAGCAGTTGCAGTATTTGTGAGCAGACCTGTGTAATGCCTCAAACAGCCTTTGTGACTTCCTACTGCATTACAGGCAGGTCAGCATGGAAAGCCAGCACCTGCTCCCCCATAACATTTTAATCCTGGCCTCTAAGAGGGCTACATTGCTACCATTACACACTCATAGAATGGTTTGGGTTTGAAAACCCCTCTGAGATCATCCAGTCCAACCACCAACCCAGCCCCACCATGCTCACAAAACCATGGCCCCAGGTGTCATAGCCACAACTTGCTGCAACACCTCCAGCCATGGGGACTCCACTACCTGCCTGGCAGCCTGTGCCAGTCCCTGACCACTCCTGCAGCACAGAAATTGTTCCTCATGCCCAACCTCAACCTCCCTTGGCACAATTTCTGGACATTTCCTCTACTCTCACCTGAGCCTAGGGAGCAGAGCCCTAGCCCCACCTGGCTGCAGCCTCCTCTCAAAGGAGAGGACAGAGCAGAGAGCAAAGAGGTCTCCCCTCAGCCTCCTCTGCTCCACACCAAACACCCCCAGCTCCCTCAGCTGCTCCTCCCCAGACCTCTTCTCCAGACCCTTCCCCACCTTTCTTGCCCTTCTCTGTCCCTGCTGCAGCCAGCACTCGGGGTAGTGAAGGGCCTCGAGCTGAAGCCAGCACTCAAGCTGCAGCCTCACCAGTGTGAAGTATAGGGACATAATCATCTCCCACAGGGGAGATTCTCGAGCCCTCTGATAATTTTTATGGCCTCCTCTGGACCCTGTCCATCAGTTCCATGCCCCTCTTTTGCTGGGAGCACTAAAACTGGACAGAGAACTCGCATGTATTTCCTTAGTTTTGACACCACACAAGACAGTCACTTCCGTTTCCCCCCCCACTCCTGCAGAGAGGACAAACATCTGGAGGTGCAGCAGTGCCCGTATCAACAGGAGCTGAGGTTCCATACCTTGTATTTTGAAGATGACATCAGCTAAGACAGGTGTGTTAAAGAAAAGCCTGAGAGAGGTACTGTAGAGACGTCTTATCTGGTGAGACCTGCAGTCCTTGGCAGTGCTGAGCTGCAAGACAAAGCAGTGACCAGAGACTGTCAGGAAGATTTGCCCACAAAAACTTCAAGACATCTTTCTGTGAGGAAAATAAACCCAGCCTTTTGCTGTCTTCTTTGTGTCCTTCTGCTAACACGACTCAGCTATGTCTTCCCACATCCAAACCTCTGTAGTCCTCTTTATCCTCTTTATCTCTGTATCCTTTTAGTCTGGAGGAAGGGCTGTGTGGGATCTGATCAATGTCTATCAATAGCTGAGGGCTGGGGGTCAGGAGGCAGGGGACAGGCTCTGCTCAGCTGCGCTCTGGCATAGGATAAGGAGCAATGGATAGAAACTGCAGCACAGGAGGTTCCACCTCAACAGGAGGAGGAAGTTCTGCAGTGGGAGGGTGCCAGAGCACTGGAATAGGCTTCCCAGAGAGGTTGTGGAGTCTCCTTCTCTGGAGCCTTTCCAGCCCCATCTGGATGTGTTCCTGTGTGACCTGTGATGGATTCTATGGTCCTGCTCTGGCAGAGGGGGTTGGACTATGATCTCCTGAGGTCCCTTCCAACCCCTAACATCCTCTGACCCTGTGAGCCTGTGATCTTTTATTCCCCATCCAGTCTGTCCTATTTCCCACAGAGCAGCACCTCTGAGGTGTCCTTGTCTCCAACAGTCACACCCCAGCTCTAGCCTTGGTCCTATCTGACTTAGCACAGATCTCCCCCACACTGGGGAGTGTTAACTGCACTGTGAGTTTTCTGGACTCCAGCCTTCTTCATGCCTGCCCTGTTTTGACCCAAGGGTGTAGAAAGAGAAGTTTGTATGGGGGTACTTTGATGGACACACATCCACTCACTGGCACCATGCTGCACTCTCAGTCAAAGCAGCCAAAAATTGTGTGTTTTCTGGTATTTCCCTGATGTTTATTTTTTTTAGAATAAACCAAACCAGGTTGGAAGAGACCTTCAAGATCATCGTGTCCAACCCATCAACCAATCCAACCCACCCAAACAGCTAACCCATGGCACCAAGCACCCCATCAAGTCTCCTCCTGAGCACCTCCAATGACGGCGACTCCATCACCTCCCCAGGCAGCCCATTCCAATGGGCAATCACTCTCTCTGTATAGAACTTCTTCCTAACATCCAACCTGAACCTCCCCTGGTGCAGCCTGAGACTGTGTCCTCTTGTTCTGGTACTGGTTGCCTGGGAGAAGAGACCAACATCCGCCTGTCTACAACCTCCCTTCAGGTAGTTGTAGAGAGTGATAAGGTCACCCCTGAGTCTCCTCTTCTCCAGGCTAAGCAACCCCAGCTCCCTCAGTCTTTCCTCATAGGGCTTGTGTTCCAAACCCCTCACCAACTTTGTTGCCTTTCTCTGGACTTGTTCCAGCAAGTCAACCTCCTTCCTAAACTGAGGGGCCCAGAACTGGACACAGTGCTCAAGGTGTGGCCTAACCAGTGCAGTGTACAGGGGGAGAATGACCTCCCTGTTCCTGCTGGCCACACTGTTCCTGATGCAGGTCAGGATGCCTCCTGGCTGCCTGGGCACACTGCAGGCTCATGTTCAGCCTACCATCCACCAGCACCCCCAGGTCCCTCTCTACCTGGCTGCTCTCCAGCCACTCTGACCCCAGCCTGTAGCACTGCATGGGGTTGTTGTGGCCAATGTGCAGAACCCGGCACTTGGATGTGTTCAATCTCATGCCCTTGGACTCTGCCCATCTGTCCAGCCTGTTGAGATCCCTCTGCAGAGCCTCTCTACCCTCCAGCAGATCAACTCCTGCTCCCAGCTTGGTGTCGTCAGCAAACGTACTGCTGATGGACTCAATGCCCTCATCCAGATCATCAATAAAGATGTTAAAGAGGATGGAGCCCAGCACTGATCCCTGGGGCACACCACTGGTGACTGGCCACCAGCTGGATGTGGCACCATTCACCACCACTCTCTGGGCTCGGCCCTCCAGCCAGTTCCTAACCCAGTACAGTGTGCTCCCGTCCAAGCCATGGGCTGACAGCTTGGCCAGGAGTTGGCTATGGGGGACGGTGTCAAAGGCCTTGCTGAGGTCCAGGTAGACTACATCCACAGGCCTCCCCACATCCACCAGGCAGTCACTTGGGCATGGAAGGAGATCAGGTTGGTCAGGCAGGACCTGCCCTTCCTAAATCCATGCTGGCTAGGCCTGATCCCTTGGCCATCCTATAAGTGCTGTGTGATTGCACTCAGGGTGACCTGTTGCCTCTACAGAGAGGGAGCTTGCAGGATGGAGCATGACCTCACTTACAACCCTGTGGCATGCCAGCATAAAACCCTTCAAAATCCAGACCCTTTTAGTTACCTTCCAGTTCTGTTCTTCCTGCTGCAAAAGTGGAATCTAAAGCTACCCAAAGGAACAAACATCAAAATGATTGATTGTGATAAGGGAAATGCAGGTGAGGTTGAATTTGTGGTGAACATTTGATCTGATTTTCCATCATTGATTTTTACTAAGATAATCATGATTAATTTTTATCAATAAAATTAATTAATTGATTTCTAGCCTTCATGTCTTTGAGGTACAAAAACTTCAATTGTGAAATGAACCTATCCACAACCTATCTGGGCCACAACAACCCCATGCAGTGCTACAGGCTGGGGTCAGAGTGGCTGGAGAGCAGCCAGGCAGAAAGGGACCTGGGGGTGCTGGTCGATGGTAGGCTGAACATGAGCCTGCAGTGTGCCCAGGCAGCCAGGAGGCATCCTGACCTGCATCAGGAACAGTGTGGCCAGCAGGAACAGGGAGGTCATTCTCCCCCTGTACACTGCACTGGTTAGGCCACACCTGGAGTCCTGTGTCCAGTTCTGGGCCCCTCAGTTTAGGAAGGAGGTTGACTTGCTGGAACATGTCCAGAGAAGGGCAACGAAGTTGGTGAGGGGTTTGGAACACAAGCCCTAAGAGAAGAGACTGAGGGAGCTGGGGTTGCTTAGCCTGGAGAAGAGGAGACTCAGGGGTGACCTTATTGCTCTCTACAGCTACCTGAAGGGAAGTTGTAGACAGGCGGAAGAGGTTGATCTCTTTTCCCAGGCAACCAGCATCAGAACAAGAGGACACAGTCTCAAGCTGTGCCAGGGGAGGTTTAGGCTGGAGGTTAGAAAGAAGTTCTACACAGAGAGAGTGATTGCCATTGGAACGGGCTGCCCGAGGCGGTGGTGGAGTCACCATCACTGGAGGTGTTCAGGAGGAGACTTGACAGGGTGCTTGGTGCCATGGTTTAGTTGGTTGGGTGGTGTTGGATGATAGGTTGGACGTGATGATCTTGAAGGTCTCTTCCAACCTGGTTTATTCTACTGTATTCTTTTCAAAGGAATAATAACCCCCAAAAAAATAAACAATAATTGAGGTTTGTTTCCTAAAGAGCTTTCAGGACCTTCAAAGTCCAGCTCTATAAATGTGTCCAGCTGTGGACACTCCAGAGGTGTGGGCCTACACCTGAGCCATCAGAAGCTTAAAGCAGCTAAGTGACCTTTTGATATTTGCATTACAGTATCTCAACACAGTTCAAGATGATTTCCCATTTAATTTGACATAAATGTTTTGTGCAAGTTCTATATTATCAGAAAATCACAGAATGGTTTCAGCTGGGAGAGATCTCTGAGATCATCCCATCCAACCTGCAACCCAGCACCACCATGGCCACTAAACCCCCAGGTGCCCCAGGTGCCATGGCCACAGCTTGCTGCAACACCTCCAGACATGGGGACTCCACCAGCTTCCTGGGCAGCCTAAGCCAATCCCTCACCACTCTGGTAGCACAGAAATTGTTCCTCGTGGCCACCCTAGACCTCCCCTGGCACAATTTCAGGACATTTATTCTCCTTCTGTCACGCCCAACCCTCACCACACTCCAGCTTCCTCTCAGGGAGCTGTAGAGAGCAATGAGGTCTCCCCTCAGCCACCTCTTCTCTAGGGTGAACACCCCCAGGCCTCTCAGCTATTCATCCCCAGACCTGTTCTCCAAACCCTTCCCCACATTTGTTGCCCTACCAGAAGCCCTACCAGAAAATCTCTGTTGAAACAAATTCTGTACTGTAATATTTTATTAACATGATAATATGGCACCAAGTACTGAGGGACATGGTTCAGTGGTGACCTGGAAGTGATGGGTTAATGATTGGACTGGATGATCTTAGAGGTCTCTTCCAGCCAATATGATTCTCTTCTTACATGATTCTATAAATCACATTTTACTGATGAATTAAATATATTGAGTTATAGCTTTCCACGCAACATTCACAGAGGAGTGTGGTCAGAGGCTCAGTGGAGGGTCTCCTCCCCCTCTGCTCTGCCCTGGTGAGATCACATCTGGAGCATTGCATCCAGTTCTGGGCTCCCCAGTTCAAGAGGGACAGAGAGCTGTTGGAGAGAGTCCAAAGAAGGCTACAAGGGTGTTGAAGGGAATAGAACAACTGCATGAGGAGGAAAGGCTGAGAGCCCTGGGGCTGTTGAGCCTGAAAGAGAGAAAGCTGAGAGGGTATCTTAGGAATGTTCACAAATAGCTGAAGGGTGAGGGGCAAGAAGAAGAGGCCAGGCTCTTTTCAGTGCTATCCTGCAGTAGAACAAGGGCACAAGGATGAAAACTAGAGCCCATGAGGTTCTACCTCAACATGAGGAGAAAATTCTTTGGTGTGAGGGTGCTGGAGGCCTGGAGCAGGCTGCCCAGAGAGGTTGTGGAGTCTCCTTCTCTGGAGAGTTTCCAAGCCCCCCTGGATGTGTTCCTCTGTGCCCCACTCTGAGTACCCCTGCTCTGGTAGGGGGGTTGGGCTGGATGAGCTCTGGAGGTGCCTTCCAACCACTGCCATTCTTTGATTCTATGAGGACAAACCATCTTTCCTGACCTGCTGCAGAGGCAGAGCTTTTGGCACATCCTCAACAAGGCAAAGCTTTCCAGGGCAGCCTCTATTACATGGGAATTAGCCACACATAATCATGTTGTTAGAACATGTGCAAAGCTGTGAAGAGGGATAATCCTTCCAGAGTACCTCCCTGTGAGCTTCCCACCAGTTACATCCATTCTGTACAGTGCAGCAGCATCTCTGATGTGCACAGTTTGTGTTTTGTGTCTGCCTGGGAACAGCTCACTGACGAAGCAACCAGAGATCTGTGAGCCAAACTGAGTGCACAACCCAGACAGACATGGAAAGGCTGCCTGCAAAAGCAGTTTCCCAAGAATTTGAGTCACTAAAGGATGCCCCAAAAGAGACAGATGTACCTTCCCTGGAGTTTTCAGGATGCATTTCACCTTCTCAAGCACATTTTCCGTTTTTTCTGGATTCTTCAACTTCTTTTTTATATCCTCTTCCAGTCGCTCCCACTGGAAAGCACCTACCACAAGACCAGGTAAAGCAGGGTCAATCAACCAGCCACAGGCCCTAGGAGGCCAGGAAAAGATTCCATGTGAAGAGGAGGGGAAACATCTTTGGTGGTGTCTTCTGTGAGGACAAGGGGCAGTGGATGCAAACTGGAACCCAGGAGGTTCCACCTGAGCAGCAGGAGAAAGTTGTTTGGTGTCAGGAGGCCTGGAGCAGGCTGCCCAGAGAGGTTGTGGAGTCTCCTTGTGTGGAGAGCTTCCAAGCCCTCCTGGCCATTGTGCTGCTGGGCAAGCTCTCCTATAAGGACAGACTAAGGGAGTTGGGGCTGTTCAGTCTGGAGAAGAGAAGGCTGTGAGGAGACCTTATTGTGGCCTTTCAGGATCTGAAGAGGGCTACAAGAAAGCTGGGGAGGGACTTTTGAGGGTGTCAGGGAGTGATAGGACTGGAGGGGATGGAAAGAAAATAGAAATGGGTAGATTCAGATTGGATGTGAGGAAGAAGTTGTTCCCCATGAGGGTGGTGAGACACTGGCACAGGTTGTCCAGGGTGGTGATAGAAGCCTTACCCCTGGAGATGTTTAAGGCCAGGCTGGATGTGACTGTGAGCAACCTGATCTAGTGTGAGGTGTCCCTGCCCATGGCCAGGGGGTTGGGACTGGATGAGCCCTGAGGTCCCTTCCAACCTTCACAGTTCTCTGATTCTATGATTCTATAAACTGCTGTGGGTGCCCTGCTGGAGCCAGGGGGGTTGGACTGAGTGAGCTCCAGGGGTCCCTTCCAGCATCACCATGCTGGGATTCTGGGATTTTTATGTCTTTCACTCCATATTCTACCAGATTTGATCTCTTTCACCACAAGCAGATCACAGAACTTTGACTCCAGAGGTCTCTTCCAACTCCCACCATGCTGGGATCCAGGGTATACCGTGAGCAGTCAGACCCATCCCCAGGGCATACCTGAATAAATGAAGTGGAGGATGTCTGGGAGACAAGAGCAGAAGACAGAGTCCTTCACCACCACCTTCACTGGTGGGACACAGGGTGTTCCATCAGGGGTGTCTGTGGGGGAGGTGTCCCTGCTCTCCACTGTGAAGAGGCTCTGAGCCATGCTCACGATGGAGGCATCGCGGATGTCAGCGGCACTCTTCACCTCGAAGAGCAGCATGAAGAGGTGGCTGACGGAGCAGAGGATGACCTTGTGAGCCTCCACCACGGTGCTGAGGTCCTCAGGGTAGAAGGCCACATCAGCACACTGGCAGCAGCAGAGCAGGTTGTGCAGGTCTGCATCGTAGTGAGAGGCTTCTCCTTTCAGGATCGGCATCTTTTCTGTGGGAAACAATGAGCAGGGCTATAGGACTGGGGCTAGGGCCTGCAGGACAGCTCTACCTGATCATACAATCATACAACTGTTAGGGTTGGAAGGGACCTCAAGGTTCATCCAGTCCCAGCCCCTCTGCAGGGACACCTCACACCACATCAGGCTGCTCACAGCCACATCCAGCCTGGCCTTGAGCACCTCCAAGGATGAGGCTTCCACCACCTCCCTGGGCAGCCTGTGCCACTCCCTCCCCACCCTCCCTCTGCACAACTCCCTCCTGAGGGCCAACCTAACCCTGCCCTGCTCCACTGCCAAACCACTGCCCCTGGGCCTAGCCCCACAGCCCCTTCTCAACAGTCCCTCCCCAGCCTGCCTGCAGCTCCCCTGCAGAGATGCAAATGCAGCTCTCAGCTCTGCCTGCAGCCTTCCCTTCTGCAGGCTGCACAGCCCCAGCTCTGCCAGCCTGGCCCCACAGCACAGCTTCTGCAGCCCTCTCAGCATCTTGCTGGCCTCCTCTGGAGCCTCTCCAGCAGCTCCAGGGCTCTCCTCTGGTGGTGTCCCCACAGCTGGACACAGCCCTGCACGGGAGCTCTCCCCAGAGCAGAGCAGAGCAGAGGGGCAGGATCCCCTCTCTCCAGCTCTGGCCACACTGCTTTGGATGCAGCCCAGACTGCCCTTGGCCTTCTGTGCTGCCAGTGCCCGTTGCTGGCTCCTCTCCAGCTTCTCACTCCCCAGCATCCCCAGCTTCAGGCATCTGAATCAATTTTTAGTATGTGTGAGAAGAGGCATCTGGATGTAATTAGCAGACAGCAATTATCTCACTGCATAAATGCATCAGATGCTGAGAGATCAGATGCTCTGAAATCATGTGAAAGGCTCTAGACTTCTCCCTTGGTTTATTTTCAGCAAGCAAAAATGTGACGATGAAACTGCAGAACATTAAAGCCTGATGCAATGACCTTCTATCTTAATTTATCTATAAAGCTTTAATTTAAAGCTTTTATTAATTCACCTTTGCATTATTTCATCAAGGGCACCAGGAGGGAAAAAAAACCTTTTTTTTTTTTTCCTAAAATAAAGCAGTTCACTGACATTAAACATATCTCTTCATTATTCTCCCCAAGTCATCACTGAAAGATGATGACACCAGAGCAACATCACCAGAAGGCCTGATGATAGGGCAGAACAGCCCAAAATAATGATTACAAAGCGTTAATTGCTCAAAGGATGTGAGACCCCCAAGGAAGGATACTTGAGACCAGACCCCAGTAAGCACCTGGCTGTTCCAGCTGAGGGGGTTGAACTCGGTGGCACTTCTGAGTCTTTTTCTTTTTCTTCATTTTTTGGGATGACTTCTGGTTCAAGCTTTGGATCATAAAATACTCCAACTAGAACACAAGAGGTATTTTTATTTTTACATCCTGGTTGTTTCAGAACAACAGCAGATATCGAAATGGTCTGCATACAGGTCTCCTCAGAGCCTCCTCAAGGGTGTGTGGCCCCAACTCTCCCAGCCTGGCCCCATAGCAGAGGTGCTCCTGCCCTGTCATTGACTTTGTGGCCTCCTCTGGACCTGCTCCAGCAGGTCATAGAATGATAGAATCATGGAAAGGTTTGGGTTGGAAGGGGCCTGGAAAGGTCATCTAGGACAACCTCCTGCAGTCAGAATGGACACCTCCAACTAGATCAGGTTGCCCAGAGCCCTGTTGAGCCTCACCTTGAATGGGATGGACCCTCAACCACCTGCCTGGGCAATCTATTCCAGTGCTCAGCCACCCTCAATGGTAAAGAACTTGTTCCTCTCATCCAATCTAAATCTGCTCTGCTCTAGTTTGAAGCCCTTGTCCCCTGTCCTATCATTGCAAGCCTTTGGGAACAGTTCCTCTGCAGCCTTCTTGGAGCCCCTGCAGAGATGCAAATGCAGCTCTCAGCTCTGCCTGCAGCCTTCTCTTCTGCAGGCTGCACAGCCCCAGCTCTGTCAGCCTGGCCCCACAGCACAGCTTCTGCAGCCCTCTCAGCATCTTGCTGGCCTCCTCTGGAGCCTCTCCAGCAGCTCCAGGGCTCTCCTCTGGTGGTGTCCCCACAGCTGGACACAGCCCTGCAGGGGAGCTCTCCCCAGAGCAGAGCAGAGCAGAGGGGCAGGATCCCCTCTCTCCAGCTCTGGCCACACTGCTTTGGATGCAGCCCAGGCTGCCCTTGGCCTTCTGTGCTGCCAGTGCCCATTGCTGGCTCCTCTCCAGCTTCTGCCCCCCAGCACCCAAAGTCCTCCTCTGCAGGGCTGCTCTTAGTCTCATCTCCCCCAGCCTGGATTGATAGTGAGGATTGTCCCAGCCCTGGTGCTGAACCCTGCACTTGCTCTTAGTGAACCTCATGGTGTGCCTCTAGTTATTCTCCAAGCCCTGTCATGATCCCTGTGTGCCACCCCACTTCCAACCCAGCACCTTCCCACTCACCACTCCTCCAAAGTACTTCTGTATGTAGAAGTCATTCAGAGTGTGCAGTTCAAGGTAAGTGGCTCCTAGCTCTTTGGAAAGCTGGACCCCCTCGGAGGTGGTGACACAGCTCCTCCTGTCTGCAGTGCAGAGGGGGCAGGTGCAAGGCACTCCTGGGAGGAAAAATGGGGGTGGGGGAAAGAAAGAAAAAAGGTTATTTTTGCCAAATAACCCAGAGTACTGCATAGAATCATCACAGAATGGCCCAGGTTGGAAGGAAGCTCAGAGACATCTCCTTCAGCCTCCCCACCATGCCCAGGGACACCTCTCAGCTACACTCAGCTGCTCAGGGCCTCATCCAGCCTGGCCTGGAACACCCCCAGGCAGGAGGCAGCCACAGCCTCCCTGGGCAGCCTGTGCCAGAGTCTCACCACCCTGGCACTGCAGAACTTCTTCCTCAGCTCCAGTCTGACCCTGCTCTGCCTCAGCTCCAAACCATTCCCTCTGGTCCTGTCTCAGACACCCTCATGAGAAGTCCCTCTGCAGCCTTCCTGCAGGATCCCTTCAGGTCCTGGCAGGCAGCTCTGAGGTCCCCCTGGAGCCTTCTCCTCTCCAGGCTGCACACCCCCAGCTTCCTCAGCCTGGGCTCACAGCAGAGCTGCTCCAGCCCTTGGATCATCTTTTTGGCCTCCTCTGGCCTCTCTCCAGCAGCTCTGTGTCCTTCTCCTGCTGGGGACACCAGGTCTGGAGGCAGGATTGGAGGAGGGGTCTCAGCAGAGCACAATCAAGGGGAAATACTTGACTTAACAATTGTAAAGGTCTATTACCTAAAAAAATAGCAAGGAGGGAAATGAAAACAGTAATTTCAGAGTAGCAAATCCATAATTATTTTTTAAAAAATCCACCCAACTTCCTGTTGATCAACCCAAAATATCAGCTGCTGCACAAAGCTCATGTGTTGCGTTAGTGCTGCTTTACAGCTGGGTTGGAAAGGATGGAAGAATCAAGCAGGACTTCCAAAAGCTATGTTTGGCCTAGGGCCTCAGGGACCTTATCACAGAATCCCAAAATCCCACCAGGATGATGGAGTTGGAAGGGAGCTCTGGAGCTCACCCAGTCCAAACCCCTGCTCCAGCAGGGCACCCACAGCAGCTTGCCCAGCAGCACAAGGCCCAGGGGGGGTTGGAAGCTCTCCACACAAGGAGACTCCACAACCTCTCTGGGCAGCCTGCTCCAGGCCTCCAGCACCCTCACACCAAACAACTTTCTCCTCCTGCTCACATCCAACCTCCTGTCTTCCATCTTGTGCCCCTTGGCCCTTGGCCTGTCCCTGGACACCACTGAGCAGAGCCTGGCCCCAGCCTCTTGCCCCCCACAGCTCCTTTAGCTCTTGCTGAGCATTGCTCAGCTCCCCTCTGAGGCTGCTCTTCTCCAGGCTCTCAGCCCCAGGGCTCTCAGCCTTTGCTCTTCACAGAGCTGATCCAGGCCCCTCAGCAGCTTTGTAGCCTCCTCTTAAACTGTCTCCAGCAGACTTGAACCAGGGAGCCCATAACTAGTGCCAGTACTCCAGATGTGGCTTCTCTCACTAGGGCAGAGTGGGGGGGAGGAGAACCTCTCTTCGCCTGATAGCCACACTCTTCTTCACGCACTTCTTATGTGCACAGCTGTGGTTCCCAGTCATGAATATCAGCCTTGAGCTCGTTGAGTTGTTTTGCCCTGTGCATGCAGGAAGCACAGCAGCTGTGGGGACATTTCCTCTGCAGTCCCAGCTGCCACAGGAGTGTGGATGCTGAGAACTTGATTCAATTACACACACTTCACACTGAAGTTTTTGAATCCTGCAGGGGATTTTTAAGGTCATGCTGGTTAACTGCTCCAAATCCATCAGCCACCCTGGTTCAGCTTTGCTTAATGCTGGTAAAAATCTAGATGCAACTGAGACTAGATAGCAGGAGGGAATTTTTGACCCTTGCATCTCAGGGCCTGTTGTGCTTGACTGAAATCTGGAACTGATCCAGAGAACTGAAAATCAACTCAAAAACCTAAAATGCCCTGATCCCCTGCAGCAGACAGATGTTACTCTGGTGGCCTTGCAGTGCTCCAAATGGTGAGCAGAAAGCTGGGGACAGATTTTTTCTCAGGGCCTGTTGTACCAGGACAAGGGGGAATGGTTTGGACTCAAAGGGAGAGACTGAGAGTAGAGAAAAGGGAGAAATGTTTGACCCTGGGGGTGGGGACAGCCTGGTACCTCCCAGAGGTGGGAGCTGCCCCATGGCTGGCACCAGTGCACGGTTAGGTTGTTTGTGGCTGTGAGCAATTTGCTCTGGTTGGGGATGTCCCTGATGGCTGCAGGGAGCTGGGCTGGAGAGGCTTTGAAGATCTCTTGCAACCCAAAACAATCTATGATTCCATGATTTGACGACCTTTCTGGCCATGGATGCTCTGTGCATGCTCTATGGTGTCTTCCTGCTGCTGAGATCTGTAGACAACATGTAACAACACTGATTTTTATTTCTTCTTTATTTTTAATTATCATTGTTATTATTATTATTCCTTTTGGCAGCACTGCAGAGGATTAAAGTCTTAGTAATTTGTATGAGCAAACTGCTGTGTTCACAAATACCTCCCAGAAACAAAAGGGCTCTGTGTCTGCTCAGCAGTCTGCTCCAAGCAGGTCCCATAGAGTACCCATGGCTGGGCAGCCTGACTTCTCCCACAGTCACCTTATTTTGGGAGACAGACAGCGAGGGAGAAGAATACAGGTGGAAAAGGAAAATAGCAGTGGTGGAGCCACTCAGGCTGGTGGCACCTTGTGCTTATCTAAATGGTGTCAAACAAGGTGTTGGAGAAGTCAAATACTGGTTCAGCAAGACCTCACTTTTAGAGTGGCAGGTTTATCTCCCCTGTATAAATCAGAGTATAAAGATGCTAATTAATTGCTAATAAGGAAGAAAATAAATGTATAGAGGTCCTTTAAAAGCTTCTTTAATCACTGCCCAGAGAGGTATATCAGTAGAACCTAGCAAAACTCAGTGTTATGTCCATAGAAGACACACTTCCTACCTGCAGCTTAGCATTCCTGGATATGAAGAAAGGTTAATATTTTTTAAGATATAAAAATATTTACATTTCTTAATATTAAGCTTAATATTTCTCTATATAAAATCATAGGATAAAAAAAAATGTATTTGTTTGGGTTGGAAAATGGCCATTCCTGCACCCCTTACTACAGGAGAAGTGCTAGAGCAGGTCCACAGAAGGGCAAGAAAGGTGGGGGAGGGTCTGGAGAAGAGGGCTGGGGAGGAGCAGCTGAGGGAGCTGAGGGGGGGTTGTGTGGAAGGGGCTGAAGGGAGACCTCCTTGCTCTCTGCAGCTCCCTCAGAAGTCCTGGAGAATTTTGAGACTTCTCTCCACCTCTCTCCTGTGGTTGCAAGATGCTGTACTTAGCTTTAACCTCATTATTTTCCCCCTGAGCCACGACCTGAGAGAATTCATGTCCACAGGGTCCATCTCATAAAGAATCACACAGGATCACAGAATGCCAGGCTGGAATGGACCTCCAGGAAGATGCCAGGCTGGAATGGGCATCAAGGTTCATCTGGTCCAACCTTTCTAGGTAATAGTAGAGCTGAAATGAGAGGGCCCAGTGCCTATCAAGCTGAGTCTTAAAACTGTCCAGTGTAGGGGAAGTCTGAAGCATATGTGGAGACTTCTTGTCCCTAAGTCTTTTTAAGGGGAGACATATCCCAGCTTGCGCTCTTGCTCCTGCCTTCACGTCCCTGAGATGCTGAGCCCCTGATGCTGCAGCTGCTGCTGCTGCTGCTGATGATGATGTAGCAAGCACATGGTGGGGCCTGCTCCTTGCTGCCCCAGACTCCTAAGGACTGCATCTAAAGAGAATCCACATTTGCAGGCAGGAGATCCTTTGCCATCTGTGCTTGGTTTTGTATGTATTTTCATTTACCCTTTTTTCCATCTTCCTTTGTAACCTTCCTGTTACTCAAATGCCTTTTGATATTTTGTTAAACTTACCTTTTCACTTCCAAATAAATTCCAGGCTGTTTCTTTTGTGATTTCATCTCTCTTTTCCCCTACCTAATTTGCTTTCTCCTACCTGGAAGAAAAGGAGAGAGGAGGCAACCTAAATCTGTTCCATTTGTGCTTTTGGACTCTGGGAAAGCTTAAAGCACAACAGTGAACAAGCTGGGCCAGCACCCAGCTCCTTCTGCAGCTGCAGCACATTCCCAGTGGGACGTTTCCCTGGTGCCACAGCAGGCTCTGTACCCACCGTTTTTCCTTGCCCCAACAGCAGAAAGGATGACTGGAACTGAGCAGTGATTCAGTGCCTTCTTGATCATGGGGACATAACTCTCCTTCAGCTCTTGGAAGGAAGTCTTGTCGTTGACAGAGTATTTGATCACAATGATGTCAGCTCCACCAATGAGGCTGCGGGAGGTGTACCAGTCGCTGTCAAATATGTCCTGAAGAGGGGAAACACCCATCAGAAAATGCAGAATCACAGAGTAGTTTGGGTTGGAAGGGACTTCAAAGATCATCCAGGTCCTGCCATTGGACAGAGACACCTCCCACCAGCCCAGGGTGCTCAAGATCTCATCCAGCCTGGCCCTCAACACCTCCAGGGAGGAGGCAGCTACAGCCTCCCTGGACAACCTGTGCCAGGCTCTCCCCACCCTCACTCTCAACAATTTCTTCCTCATATCCACTCTCAATCTCTCCTCCCCCAGCTCCAAGCCATTGTCCCTGATCCTGGCACTCCCAGCCCTTCTCCAAAGTCCCTCCCCAGCTCTCCTGGAGCCCCTTCAGGGACTGAGAGGCTGCTCTGAGGTCTCCCTGGAGCCTTCTCTTCTCCAGGCTGCACAGCCCCAACTCTCCCAGCCCGGCCCCATAGGGGAGGTTCTGCAGCCCTCTGCTCATGTTGGTGGCCTCCTCTTTTGGACCCACTAGAATATGTTCTACAGGAAGAAACTTTACTCTCTTAAGTAACTAATTTTGAAGTGTTTTCTTGAATGAAATAAAAGGGCTTCAGTGCAAAACTGACACAAAACCATTATCTACAGAGCTCTGCTGCTTCATTATGAACATCCACACTCAGCTCTCTGTGATTTTCCTCTCCTTCAACATAGCATCCACACAGCAACAAGTATTAATATCACAGAATCACACAACCACAGAATGATTTGGGTGGGAAAAGACCTCTGAGATCTTCCAGTCCAACCTTCAACCCAACACTACCATCTGCACTAAACCATGACCCCAAGTGCCATGTGTCTAACTGTGGGGACACCAACACAGGAGAGACGTGGAGCTGCTGGAGAGGTTCCAGAGGAGCCCACCAAGAGGAGCAGAGGGATGCAGAAGCTCTGCTGTGGGGCCAGGCTGGCAGAGCTGGCGCTGTGCAGCCTGCAGAAGAAAAGGCTCCAGGAAGAACTAAGAGCAGCCTCCCAGTACCTGAAGGGGCTCCAAGAAGGCTGCAGAGGGACTGTTCCCAAAGGCCTGCAAGGACAGGACCAGGGACAATGGTTGGAAATGAGAGCAGAGTAGATTTAGATTGGATGTGAGGAACAAGTTCTGCACTAGGAGGGTGGCTGAGCACTGGAACAGGTTGCCCAGGGAGGTGTTTGAAGCTCCATCCCTGGAGATATTCAAGGTGAGGCTGGACAGGGTTCTGTGCAACCTGATTTAGTAGGGGACATCCCTGCTGACTGCAGGGGAGTTGGACTGGAAGACCTTTGGTGGTCCCTTCTAACTCAGACCATTCTATGATTCTATTCATTAATCTCTTTTCATAGCTACCAGAGAGAGAAACCCTGTGGGAACCTGATGCAACTTCTAGCAGCCTCCAAGGTGTGTGGGGTTGCAATCTGCAGCAGGTTGGTGGAGATCTGTGCCTTCTGCCTTGGAGTTCTGCCATCACTGTCTGACCACTCTTTTTCCTCCTGTCCAGTCTGAAGCTGCCCAGAGGCAGCTTGGGGCTGTTCCCTCTTGTCCTGTCACTAATTCCCTGGGAGCAGAGGCCAGCACCAACCTCTCCACAACCTCCTTTCAGGGAGCTGGAGACAGCCATCAGCTCTGCCCTCAGCCTGCTCTGCTTCACACTAACCAGCCCCAGCTCCTTCAGCCTCTCCTCATCACATTTCTTCCCCAGGCCCTTCCCAGCTCCCTTGCCCTGCTCTGCCCTGGCTCCAGCACCTCCACATCTCTCTTGTGCTGAGTGCCCCAAACTGGAGACAGCACTCGAGGTGTGGCCTCCCCAGAGCTGAGTCCCAGGGCACAGTCCCCTCCCTGCTCCTGCTGGGCACAGCACTTCTGATCCCAGCCAGGATGCCTTTGGCTTTCTGTGCCACCTGGGCACTGCTGGCTCCTCTTCAGCTGCTTGTCTATTAGTACCCCCAGATTCCCTTTCTGCCAGCAGCTTTCCAGCCACACTGCCCCAAACCTGCAGCACTGCTTGGGGTTCTGTGACCCAAGTTCAGAACCTGGCACTTGGCCTTGCTGAAGCTCCTCCTGGTAACATTAGCCATGGTTAAAATCTGTCCAAGCCCCTCTGTAGAGCCTCCCTGACCTGGTGCAGGTCAGCTCTCCACCTTACTTGGTGCCATATGCCCACTGACTGCTGACACTCTCTGTGACTTCATCAAGGTTGTGAATAAAGATGTTAAGCAGAAGTGGTCCACCCCGCCCCCCCAAAAAGAAACATTATTATGCTTTAGCTGATACTCTTCAGGACTTATTAGTTTACAAAGCTTCATACTTCCCTTGCCTGTCTCTATTTTACACATTCATATGTTCTTGCCATTACTGGGTCAGACTCCTCAAACACTAAACATCAAAACCAAATCCTTTGGAGGCAATGAAGACCTGATTTTTCTTTTTTCCCTACAGAACCACATGACTCCTCCAGAGGACAATGCTTGCCTTGTTAGCAATAATTTATGAATGCCTTCATGGAATGGCCCTGGAAGCCTCTGTGCCCTTACAGTGCCCACACTCGTTCTAAAAGCTTTTTGGAAATGTCCCCATCTCCACCTAAACCAGCCCTGGATGTGGGGCAACAGCAAGAGCAAATGTCTGGGGAGGGGGTGTGAGGGAGCCTGAACCACCCTAAGGAATGTTCCCCTTGCATTTCCCCTTGGATCCAAAAGGGCTGCACTGGGGGTATTAGAGCATTGCCTCCACCTCTGGGACCCCCAGCACAAGAAGGACCTGGAGCTGCTGGAGAGGCTCCAGAGGAGGACACCAAGAGGAGCAGAGGGCTGCAGAACCTCCCCTGTGGGGCCAGGCTGGGAGAGTTGGGGCTGTGCAGCCTGGAGAAGAGAAGGCTCCAGGGAGACCTCAGAGCAGCCTCTCAGTCCCTGAAGGGGCTCCAGGAGAGCTGGGGAGGGACTTTGGAGAAGGGCTGGGAGTGCCAGGACCAGGGACAATGGCTTGGAGCTGGGGGAGGAGAGATTGAGAGTGGATATGAGGAAGAAATTGTTGAGAGTGAGGGTGGGGAGAGCCTGGCACAGGTTGCCCAGGGAGGCTGTGGCTGCCTCCTCCCTGGAGGTATCACAGTATCACAGTATCACTTAGGTTGGAAGAGACCTCAAGGATCATCGAGTCCAACCTATAAACACAGACCCCATGACTAGACCATGGCACCAAGTGCCACGTCCAATCTCCTCTTGAACGCCTCCAGGGATGGTGACTCCACCACCTCCCTGGGCAGCACATTCCAATGATGAACGACTCTCTCAGTGAAGAACTTTCTCCTCACCTCGAGTTTAAACCTCCCCTGGCGCAGCTTGAGACTGTGTCCTCTTGTTCTGGTGCTGGTTGCCTGGGAGAAGAGACCAACCCCCTCCCGGCTACAACCACCCTTCAGGTAGTTGTAGAGGGCAATGAGGTCACCCCTGAGCCTCCTCTTCTCCAGGCTAAACAATCCCAGCTCCCTCAGCCTCTCCTCATAGGGCTTGTGCTCAAGGCCCCTCCCCAGCCTTGTTGCCCTTCTCTGGACACGCTCAAGTGTTTCGATGTCCTTCTTAAACTGAGGGGCCCAGAACTGGACACAGGACTCCAGGTGTGGCATAACCAATGGAGAGTACAGGGGCACAATGACTTCCCTGCTCCTGCTGGCCACACTATTCCTAATGCAGGCCAGGATGCCCTTGGCCTTCTTGGCCACCTGGGCACACTGCTGGCTCATGTTGAGGTGGCTGTCGATCAGCACCCTCAGGTCCCTCTCCGTTTGGGAGCTCTCCAGCCACTCCGCCCCCAGCCTATAGCTCTGCATGGGATTGCCATAGCCAAAGTGCAGCACTCGGCACTTGGACTTGTTGAATGCCATCCCATTGGACTCTGCCAATCTGTCCAATCTGTCAAGGTCTCTCTGCAGAGCCTTTCTACCCTCTAACTGACTAACATCTGCCCCTAACTTGGTGTCATCTGCAAACTTGCTGATGACAGACTCAATCCCCTCATCCAGATCATCAATGAAGATGTTAAAGAGGATGGGGACCAGCACTGACCCCTGGGGGATGCCAATGGTGTCTGGCTGACAGCTGGATGTGGCACCATTCACCACCACTCTCTGGGCTCGGCCCTCCAGCCACTTCCTAATCCAGCACAGAGTGCTGCTGTCCAAGCCACGAGCTCACATCTTAGATAGCAGTTTGCTGTAGGGGACGGTGTCAAAGGCCTTGTTGAAGTCCAGGTAGACCACATCCACAGGCCTCCCCACGTCCACCAGACAGGTCACCTGATCATAGAAGGAGATCAGGTTGGAGAGGCAGGACCTGCCCTTCCTAAATCCATGTTGGATGGATCTGAGCCCTTGGCCGTCCTTCAGGTGTTGCAGGCCAGGCTGGAGTACCCTGGGCTGGTTAGAGGTGTCCCTGATCCTGGCAGGACCTGGATGATCTTTTAGGTCCCTTCCACCCCAAATCATTCTGTGATTCTATGAGAAGTTCCACTTCAGAGAACCAGCCTCCATTAACAGAGCTTCTTTCCAGCAATGCTCTCCAAAACACATCCCCAGAGCTCTCCCCATTTTTTTTCTACAAGGTTTCTCAGCATCACTCAAGTCCACCACAGAACAAATCTTGTGGGTGCACTCTCCATAACTCACTGGAACCCTGAACTTGCTCATCTGAGTAACATGCAGCACACAGAAGGAAGCATCTTCTTCAGAAACCAAGGGAATTCAGGCCAGGACCCTGGAATGCTTTTGTTTTCCAGTCAAGGCTTTCCAAAAGAGCTTTGACTGGTTGAGCTCAGCCAGAAAGAAAATTAATGAAGGCAGGCATTGTCCTGTGTGCTCTCATAAAGTAGGGAAGGGAAAGGAAGGGGAGGAGGGGAGGGGAAGGAAGGAAGGGAAGGGAAGGAAGGGAAGGGAAGGGAAGGGAAGGGAAGGGAAGGGAAGGGAAGGGAAGGGAAGGGAAGGGAAGGAAGGGAAGGAAGGGAAGGAAGGGAAGGGAAGGGAAGGGAAGGGAAGGGAAGGGAAGGGAAGGGAAGGGAAGGGAAGGGAAGGAAGGGAAGGGAAGGGAAGGGAAGGGAAGGGAAGGGAAGGGAAGGGAAGGGAAGGGAAGGGAAGGGAAGGGAAGGGAAGGGAAGGGAAGGGAAGGGAAGGTTAGGGAAGGGAAGGGAAGGTTAGGGAAGGGAAGGGAAGGAAGGGAAGGGAAGGGAAGGGAAGGGAAGGGAAGGGAAGGGAAGGGAAGGGAAGGGAAGGGAAGGGAAGGGAAGGGAAGGGAAGGGAAGGGAAGGGAAGGGAAGGAAGGGAAGGGAAGGGAAGGGAAGGGAAGGGAAGGGAAGGGAAGGGAAGGGAAGGGAAGGGAAGGGAAGGGAAGGGAAGGGAAGGGAAGGGAAGGGAAGGGAAGGGAAGGGGAAGGGAAGGGAAGGGAAGGGAAGGGAAGGGAAGGGACAGCAGGGGAAATAATTTGGTAGGATACAACCATTTGTAAACTGCCAACCTCAGACAGACAAGCCTCAAAACAAGAAAGGATGGCACAGTAAAATAAAATGGAAGCTATGGTTGTGTGCTAAACCAGCAAAGGAGTGGGGATACTAAAAGTGATAAATTTCAGAGTGCATCAAATTCCTTTACTTTCAGATGTATTAAAGGCCTGCCAAGGCTGCTGCTGCATCCAGGTAACTGCCCCATGGAGAACACCATGGAGATCACAGAATCACAGCGCCAGAGGATGTTAGAGGTTGGAAGGGACCTCTGGAGTTCTTCAAGTCCATCCCCACTGCCAGAGCAAGACCATAGAGTCCAGCATAGCTCACACAGGAACACATCCAGATAAGGCTGTGTGAGAGACTAAATCTTGTCTCTCTTGATGTGACTCAACAAAGATAAAGTCACCTTTACTGCTTGCCCAGACAATAACTGATGTATAGTGGGCAGATACACATTGGCCACTGGATAAGGACTCTCTGGAATGTGCACAAACAAAATCATCTCTACCCATCAGCTACCCTGGAAAGGGAGAATGGTGCAAAGATTGCTCACAGGCTGCAGCTGCCCTGGAAACAATGGGCAGAGGCCACTGCTGTCCATACCCTCTGGAATATGCATAGTTGCTACCTGGACACATCCCTAAACATCTCTATCAAAGACCTGAGCAACTACTGGCTGGGGAGAAGGAAAAGACCTGGGCAATGCTGCTGTGAAGAAAAGGACAGAGACAGGAGAAGACATCACCATGGAGCCTGGGGGCAACAGAGCAGGAGGAACCCTCTCTCCATGTCCTAAGTTCCACCTGCAGCAACTCATGGGGCTGAAGAGGCCTCTCAGAGAAGGGCTTGGACTTGGACTTTGGGATAGAATAGAATTGGAATAGAATAGAATAGAATAGAATAGAATAGAATAGAATAGAATAGAATAGACCAGACCAGATTGGAAGAGACCTTCAAGATCAAGTCCAACCTATCATCCAACACCACCTAATCAACTAAACCATGCAATCAAACACCCCATCAAGGATCTCTTCCTCCCCTCCTCCATTGGGGGACAGCACAGCCAACCAGGATGAGCTCTCCTCCAGGCCAGAGCTGCAGCAGCCTTCCTCACAGACCCAAACTGTCTTGGGGAGTGAGGGTGTGGTAATATAATTCCTTTCCTCTTCTCGCTCCCTCTTCTCCCTCTCTCTCTCTATTTTTCCCTCTCTCTTTCCCTTCTTTTGTTCCATCCATTCAATTCCGTTCATAAATAGTCTCAGGGGCTGTTGATATTTTGGCCTTGTTTGTGCCTCTAGTTTCACAACACAGAATGTTCAAAAGATCTGAGTCTCTTTCCCTCTCCGGACCGAGACAGGCTGGATAGACTCCAGAGAAGGAGACTCCACAACCTCTCTGGGCAACCTGCTCCAGAGCTCTGGGAGCCTCCCAGTGCAGAACTTCCTCCTCCTCTTCAGCTAGAACCTCCTGTGCTGCAGTTTCCAGCCACTGCCCCTTGGCCTCTGGCAGGGTGCAGCTGAGCAGAGCCTGTCCCCTGCCTCCTGAGCCCCAGCCCTCAGCTCTTGAGAGACATTGAGCAGATCCCTCTCAGCCTTCTCCTCTGCAGACTGAACAGCCCCAGGGCTCTCAGCCTCTGCTCCCCAGGCAGTGCTCCAGGCCCTTCCTCATCCTTGCAGCCCTCCCTTGGGCTCTGTGCAGCAGCTCCCTGTCCCTCCTGAGCTGGGGAGCCCAGAGCTGGCTGCAATCTTCCAGGTGTGGCCTCAGCAGAGCAGAGCAGAGGAGGAGGAGAACCTCCCTAGCTGTGCTGGACACACTCCTCTGATTGCCCCCCAGGACCCCCTTGTCCTTCTTGTCCCCCAGGGCACATTGCTTGCCATGCAGAACTCGAGATGAGGGAGCTGGATTCAGGGAACCCTGGGTTCAGGGAACTGCTGTTGGTGGTGCACAAAAAAAAACCTAAAAAGCAGGAATAAACCCAAGAAAAAGGCTCATGGAAAAAGATTGTTGGAAGGCGGGGGAGCAGGCGGGAACCCCAAACATAATTCACAAAACATCGTCTCAAGACCACAGTTAAAATATCTGAGCCTTAGAGGTCCCATGGAAGTCTGAAGCTCTGTGCAAGCCCCTGAGCAGGCACAAAGTCAGCAGAGCATCCACCCCAGAGCAAGGCAACCTCCTAAACAACCCCTAGCTGCTGTCTTTTTTAAACCCCTCCATAGTATTTCTGCTACTGGGAACAGGGTTGATGTGATCCTCTAAGTGATCCTCTAGAAACTGGGCAGGTTTTATGAACTAAGGGAAACCACACAACGTTTCTGAAGGTGGTGAGGTGGTGATCCTTGAGGGAAAAGAAAGAAAAACAAACAAACAACAACAACAACAAACTCCAAATAAATAATAAAAAGGCAAAATACAAAATCCAAAATCCAAACTCCTCCAAAACACAAGAAAAAATAAACCAAACAAAACAAAAAACCACACATAAATTAAAAAAAAAATAAACCCAGGTGGCTGTACAAAGGATAAACATTCAAATGAGCCACATGACTGAACATCTCTGGTGTCCTTTCAGTACTGACCCCAATTAGAGAACAAAGAACAAGGGAGGCAAGGCAGGAAGGGGACACTCACAGTGACATTTTCCTTCTGCCATTTCTTTTCCACTGTCATAGAATGAGATAATCCCAAAATCCCACCGTGGTGTGGGTTGGAAGGGACCTCTGGAGCTCACCCAGCCCAAGCCCCCTGCTCTAGCAGGGCACCCACAGCAGCTTGCCCAGCAGCACAAGGCCCAGGGGGGTTTGGAAGCTCTCCACACAAGGAGACTCCACAACCTCTCTGGGCAGCCTGCTCCAGGCCTCCAGCACCCTCACACCAAACAACTTTCTCCTCCTGCTCACATCCAACCTCCTGCCCTCCACTTTCTGCCCCTTGGCCCTTGGCCTGTCCCTGGACACCACTGAGCAGAGCCTGGCCCTAGCCTCTTGCCCACCCCCACCTCCTTTACTTCTTGCTGAGCATTGCTCAGCTCCCCTCTGGGGCTGCTCTTCTCCAGGCTCTCAGCCCCAGGGCTCTCAGCCTTTGCTCCTCACAGAGCTGCTCCAGGATCCTCAGTATCTTCCCAGCCTCCCCTGGACTCTCTCCAGCAGTTCCCTGTCCCTCTGGAACTGGGGAGCCCAGAACTGGACCCAGGACTCCAGATGTGGTCTCACTAGGGTCGACCAGAGGGGGAGAAGAACCTCCCTTGGCCTGCTGCCTACACTTTTCTTCATGTACCCAGGAGACCCTTGGCCTCCACTGATTCCCTCTTTTAGTGGAGTGCTACAAGAATCACATTCCTTGCAGAACGTGTTTGGAGGCAACATCAGCCCTCATTTTGAGTTGTCCTCTACCATTTCCCAGGCTAGCAGAGGAACAGTCCTGAGAGGACCACCAGGACCTGGCAAGCCTCAAGCATCCAGCTCTGGTTCTGCCTAACCCATGCAAGGAGAAACAACCAACCAACTTCCTGCAGAGTACCTGAAATGTCTTATTCTAAGCAAAAAGACTCCAACTGCTCCTCATCCCTTCCACTAACAACAAATCTCCCTCCTTCAGCTCAGAAAGGATAAAATCCAAGCAGTTTCAACAACATAATACTGCAGAAAACAAGAAACCAGATTTTCAAGGGAAAAAAATGTTTGTAGAACCAAAGAACCTTGCTTTGTAGAAGACCACAAGCAAACCAACAAACATAAAACTGAATCTCCAGCCTAGGCCTTTTCTTCTACCCATCTCCAGCTATCCCTGCCTGCCATCCTACCTTCTTCATCAGTATCCCACTCCCCATCCTCAGAAACACTCCTTTGAAGTCCTGCAGCTCTGATTAATATTCAGGAGGTCATTGCTGCACTCCAGTGACTCCCAACAAACTGCACATGCAGGTCACATGAAGCTTCAGAGGTTGGAAACAGGATCCCCATGACCTTCTGAACCAGTTCAGGCAGCAAAAAAAAAAACAACCAACCAACCAAAAGAGAAACCCAGGTGAGAAATAAGGGAATAGATGGACGCCTGAACTGGAGCTATGTGTGGGGAGGTTACAGACTCCTGGTCTTGTCTCTCTGGGGCTGTCACACTTCCTGCAGACTCAAAATAGGTTTCCCTCACTGCAAAAAAACCATCAATCTAAGGACAGAATTAGGGAGCTGGAACTGATTATTGTTTTAATTTCTAAAAGCTGCTAAACTTTATTTGTTTGTTTGTTTATTAAGGTTACTAAGAAGTCATTAAATACGTTTCAATTTAGATTATCAGTATAATTTCTTGCACAATGGTTGATCTGCTCACACACATCATCTCACTTAGTAACAGCAGTGGTGACAGCCTGGAAGAGCACCAAAATCCTTTCTATGTACCTTGAGAAAAAGGCAATCCCATTCTGATGTGATCATTCCTTGGGGGGGGTATTGAAACCACTCCACAGCCTGCACTTTGCAAGGCTTTAAAGGTTATGATGTCATTTTGCAGGCTGAAAACTGCCTGCATTTTCGGCTTCTTTTACAGAAAATAACTAACTCACTAACTAAGGGTTTTGTTTTCTTGCTGATAAAGATTTGGAGGGAGAGGACCTGAGATGCAGAGTCACAAAAAGGAGCTCCTGTTGACCCCAGCTTTCTCTTCTCCTCCTCCCATCCTGCCTTTTCCCTCAGGCTGCTCAGGCTGCCCAGGCTGAGACCTCTCTCCACAAACACTTGTTTTCCACCCTGCCTAATCCACCCCAATGTCACTGGGGTCTTATCCAGGAATTTCAACAGGGGTTAAGTCAGTGGAGTCACTGCCACAATGTTCTTTTCTCCTTCAGCATCAAGGGGAAGAGGAAGGGGAAGGGGAAGGGGAAGGGGAAGGGGAAGGGGAAGGGAAGGGGAAGGGAAGGGGAAGGGGAAGGGGAAGGGGAAGGGAAGGGGAAGGGGAAGGGGAAGGGGCTGCGACTATGTTCTTTATTTCTCCAGCATCCTGCAGAACACTAAGCTGTCCTCAGCATGCACCTATTCTAATTCCTCCCTGAACATGCAGGTCACAGACAGAAGGTCCCATTTGAAATAACCTCATTCTGGTCTGACCTGTCTTGGAGTTTGGGGCCTTCACCAAGCAATTTGCTCAGCAAACACTAGTACCTTTGCTTTCTCCTGTGCAGGAAAGAGGAAAGCCCAGAAGCATTCCCAGGAACAAATCAAGGACAGGGAAAAGTCCAGAAGCATCCCCAGGAACAAAGAAAACACCAAATTTACCTCCTTTAAATGCAACTTTAAGAGCAGTGACACAATGTTTTTCATCTCTGACTACTTATATTCAATGAAGAGAAGTGCATAGTGAGTTGAGTGTCAAATAAAGAATGAAAATCATTATAACAATAATTATTAATAAGGATCAATAATAATGATGAAGAAAATGAAGAATAATGAAGAATCATGAAATAATCAGGTTTTTACTCAACAGCACAGCTGGAGAGATCACCTTGCCAGAGAGGAGAGGGCAGCAGCCTGTGAGTGAGAAACTTTCTGCAGCATCTCCAGGACTCTGCAGCATTCCCCTGCTTCTATTTTAGCTGCTTTTACTCCTTGTAATAACTAAACCAGGAATGAAATCCTGCAACAATGGGAAACAATCTAAAATAAGAAACCTCCTGCAGCACCTCCAGGACTCTGCAGTGTTCTCATGGTTCTATTTTAGGTGCTTTTAGTCCTTGCAATAACTAAAATAGGGATGAAAATGCAATGGCAATAACCTAAAATCAGGTGAAGTCCGTGCTTAAAAAGACTGAGAGCAGTTTCTTACCCAGACAGGGCAGTCGTGCACCAGCAACCTGACATTTCCAAACACGCAGGCTTGGTACTCGGTGAAACCTGGGTTCGCAGCGGCGTGAGCGGCAGACAGGCTGCTATCGATCTGGGAAATGAGAGCACTTCTCCCCAGATAGCTCCAGATCAGGCTGGGCTGCTGGTTGTCCTCAGAAAACCTGTCTCTTTCGTTCCCGAAGGCTACAATAGTAACTGACCTGAAACGGGAAAAAACAATCAAGACAAAAGGCGCAGAGCAAAGGGGTGGGGGTGGGGGGAGGGGAAAAAGGGAAGGGGAGAGGGAAAAAAGAAGAAGAAGGGGAAAAAAAGTCATAAAATCCCCTTAAATAAAACAACTAACCAATGAATCCTCCCGAATCCTCTTCCCTCCACAGATTTTCACACACACACCCACCCCACCCTGACTGTAATTCACAACAAAACACCTACATGATCTCCGACCCGACAGCGGGACGAGAGCGCAGCTCCGGAGCAGCAGCCTGGCAGCGCCGCTGGCATTACAAACCACCACACTTCCCCGCCAGCTGCGATGGCTTTTATTTGTCCCTGTCCGCTCACAGCATCGCTGCTGCCGCCGTCACCTCCGGGGCTCCTGCCGCATTCCCTCCTCTATAGGCAGCCTGGCTGCTCCGGCCGGCAGAGCGCGGCCGCTCGGCGGACCTCCAGTGGTGGAAAGCGATGGAAATGGGGTGGGTGGGGGTGGGGGTGTCTGTGAAAGGTGGGAATGGTGGAAAAAGAAGCAGCAGCAGCTCAAGCAGCGGTGTGTGCTCCTCGCTGTCTGCAGATGAATGAAGTCGAGGTGCACCGGGACCGGCCCGCTCGGCCACGGCCATCACAGCCCTGACGTCAGCCAGCGGGAGCGGGGCTCTCGCAGTGGGCACACGCAAGGGGCACACGACTGGGGCACAGGCAGGTGACGTGGAGGGCAGAGCCAGGTCAGACAAGAAAGGCCACCCCGGTGGCGGCCAGGCAGGTGCACAGCCTCCAACCTGGGGGGAATGTACCCTGCTTTCAGGTTATTTCCCTTTATTACAGGGTTTCATTCCTATTTTAGTTACTGCAAAGAGTAAAAAGGAGCTAAAATAGAAGCAGAGAATGCTGCAGAGTCCTGGAGGTTCTGCAGAGTCCTGGAGGTGCTGCAGGAAGTTTCTTATTTTAGATTGTTTCCCATTGTTGCAGGATTTCATTCCTGGTTTAGTTACTGCAAGGAGTAAAAGCAGCTAAGATAGAAGCAGGGGAATGCTGCAGAGTCCTGGAGATGCTGCAGAAAGTTTCTCACTCACAAGCTGCTGCCCTCTCCTCTGTGGGTAGGTGGTCTCTCCAGATGTGCTCTTTGCTGAAAACATGATTATTTGTCATTATGGGGCTTTTTCTTCACTAGTTTTTATTAATCTTCATTATTTCTTCTTATTTTTCTTCTTTACTTCTTCTTCTTCATCATCTTTTTCCTCTTCTTCTTTCTTCTTCCTCTTCCTCTTCTCTTCTTCTCCTTTTTCCTTCTGCTTCTTCCTTTTATTCTTATTCCTTTTCTTCATCTTCCTCTTCTTTCTTCTTCTTCTTCTATTGTTGTTTTTGTTGTTGTTGTTGTTATTATTATTATTACTATTATCATAATCATCATCATCATCATTGTTACTCCAAACCCACCTGGATGCATTCCTCTGTGACCTGCCTCAGGTGAGCCTGCTCTGGCAGTAGGAGGGTTGGACTGGATAATCCTTCAAGATCCCTTCCAACCCCTAGTGTTCTGTGATTCTGTGATCACTATTATCATTATTACTATCATTTATCTGACACTCAGATCACTGTGCACAGTTATTTGCTAAATGTAAGCAGCCAGAGATGCAAAATGCTGTGTCATTGCTCTTGCAATTGTTTTTAGAAAGGTAATTTCTGTGTTTTCTTTGTTCCTGGGGATGCTTCTGGTCTTTTCCCTTTCTTTGATTTTTTTTTTTTTTCCAGGAACACTATGAGCTTTTCCCTTTCCTTTCCCTGCCCTGCCCTTCCCCTTCCTTTCCTCTTCCCTTCCCTTCCCCTTCCTGTCCCCTGCCCGTCAATGCTGAAGGAGTAAAGAACATTGTGGCAGTAGATCCACTGACTTAATCCCTGTTGAAATTCCTGGATAAGACCCCAGTGACATTGGGGTGGATTAGGCAGGGTGGAAAGCAAATGTTTGTGGAGAGAGGTCTCAGCCTGGGCAGCCTGAGCAGCCTGAGGGAAAAGGCAGGATGGGAGGAGGAGAAGAGAAAGCTGGGGTCAACAGGAGCTCCTTTTTGTGACTCTGCATCTCAGGTCCTCTCCCTCCAAATCTTTATCAGCAAGAAAACAAAACCCTTAGTTAGTCAGGTAGTTAGTTAGTTGGTTTGTTGGTTAGGGAGTTAGTTATTTTCTGTAAAAGAAGCCGAAAATGCAGGCAGTTTTCAGCCTGCAAAATGACATCATAACCTTTAAAGTCTTGCAAAGTGCAGGCGCTGTGGAGTGGTTTCAGTACTCCCCCCAAGGAATGATTGCTTCTGAATGGGATTTCCCTTATCTCAAGGTAAATAGAAAGGATTTTGGTGCTCTTCCAGGATGTCAACATTTCTGTTAGTGCAGAGCAAGCTTCTGGTGAGGACCAATGCCGTGGCACCAGGTCACTGCTCAACTCCACTGCATCAGAGGAGGGACCAGCAGCATGGGACCATCACAGGTGAGGGAGAGGGCAGTGTGAAGATATTCTGCTAAGCTGCTCCATGGAGAAGGATCTGGGAGTGCTGCCCAGTGGTCATCATCAGCCAGGAATATGCCCTCATTGGGTTAATTGGATTAATTAGGGTCAATTAATTAGGCCACTGGTCTCCTGGGGTGCATGAAGAAGAGTGTGGTGATCAGGAGATGAGAGGTTCTCCTCCCTCTCTACTGTGCCCTAGTGAGAGAAGCCACATCTGGAGTACTGGAACCAATTCTGGGCTTCCTGGTTCAAAAGATTGGAATATACTGGAAAGAGTCCAGGGGAGGCTGGGAAGATGCTGAGGGGTCCTGGAGCAGCTCTGTGAGGAGCAAAGGCTGAGAGCCCTGGGGCTGAGAGCCTGGAGAAGAGCAGCCTCAGAGGGGAGCTGAGCAATGCTCAGCAAGAGCTAAAGGAGCTGTGGGGGGCAAGAGGCTGGGGCCAGGCTCTGCTCAGTGGTGCCCAGGGACAGGCCAAGGGCCAAGGGGCAGAAAGTGGAGGGCAGGAGGTTGGATGTGAGCAGGAGGAGAAAGTTGTTTGGTGTGAGGGTGCTGGAGGCCTGGAGCAGGCTGTTCAGAGAGGTTGTGGAGTCTCCTTGTGTGGAGAGCTTCCAACCCCCCTGGGCCTTGTGCTGCTGGGCAAGCTGCTGTGGGTGCCTTGCTAGAGCAGGGGTTTGGACTGGGTGAACCCCAGAGGTCCCTTCCAACCCACACCATGCTGGAATTTGGGGATACATTCACATGGAGATGTGCACAGACATAGAGACAAAGAAAACGTGGGCTGGTAAATGCAGCAGCCCTAGTGAGAAGGGACCAAACGAACACAAACCCAAATTAACACCCCTTGATCACTTCTACAGACCAGGTGTGAAGGGCAGGGGCACCACTGGTTGCAGACTCCTGTTTACTTCTCACTCTTCTCCTGAACCACCTGGAAAACTGATTAGGTTCTCTTCCAGCTCATGATGCATATGGTGGGTGTGGGATTCATCTCACCTGAGGAGCAGCACTTCAAGCTTAAGGACTGAAATTGCACTGCTTTAGCACCACTTCAGCAATCAGTAGGCATAAAATATAAGATTTGAAAACCCATCCTTAAAGCTGGATGGAAATGTGGCTTGTTCTCTTGTGGAAGGAGGTCCAGTGCCTTGCTGTTGAGGAGACTGCAGGGAATGTTTCCAACAAACAAAGGAAAAAGATGAAAGGAAGTAAGTTCCTGGCTGAGGAGCAGCTGAGAGACCCAAGGTTGTTCATTCTGGAGAAGAAGAGGCTGAGGGGAGACCTGTGGCTTTCTACAGCTCCCTGAAAGGAGGCTGGAGCCAAGTGGGGGATGGAGTCTTCTCCCAGGGAACAAGAGTAGGACAAGAGGAAACAGCCTCAAGTTGTGCCAGGGGATGCTCAGGTTGGACACAAGGAAAAATTTCTTCCCAGTAAAGGTTCTCAGGCACTGGCCCAGGGCTGCCCACATCAGTGGTGGAGTCCTCATTCCTGGAGGTGTTTCAAAGCCCCCTGGATGTGGTGCTGAGGCAGGAGGGTGTTGGTCTCTTCTCTCAAGCAACCAGCATCAGAACAAGAGGACACAGTCTCAAGCTGTGCCAGGGGAGGTTTAGGCTCAAGGTGAGGAGAAAGTTCTTCTCTGAAAGAGTCATTCGTCATTGGAATGTGCTGCCCAGGGAGGTGGTGGAGTCACCATCCCTGGAGGTGTTCAAGAGGGGATTGGACATGGCACTTGGTGCCATGGTTTAGTAGTCATGAGGTGTTGGGTGACAGGTTGGACTTGATGATCTTTGAGGTCTCTTCCAACCTTGGTGATTCTGTGATTCTGGTGCCATGGCAGTGTCTCAGCAGTAGTGGTGGTACTTTGAGCTCTGGGTGAGCTTGGGCTGGGTGATCTCCAACCAAGGATCTCTTCCAACCTCAACATTTCTGTGGTTCTAAATTTGTGGTGGCAAACTTCATGGAGAAGGCTTTTGGCACCTCCACCTAGAAAAACCCTACAGATGATGTGGGCACTGTGAGGGGAAGCCATAAAAAGATTGTCTTAAGAGGGAGAAGAGGATTACAAGGGATTTCTTGACTGTTCCCTGCTTGGCATTTGGGGAACTGGAGTATCCTGGGGCCAGCAAACACTTCAGCCAGCAAGGATTTACCGTTGCTGCTGACACACAGAGACAAAAACCCTGCAGAAAAGGCACTTTCAGTCAATAACATCACATCTGGCCTTGTGCATTGCACTCTGGAACACGATTGCTTTGTTTTAGGTTAATTCTGCTGAAGCTTCCAGCAGCATCAGAGCTAAAATGATGAGAACAAAGAGCAGCCTTTGCTGACAGCAGGACCATGATGGTTTTTCATGTCAAGGAGATAGCTGCAGCCAAGCCAAGGAGGAGGATTTCATCCTTGTGGAAGGTGTAGCCCTGCCTGCACCAATCTAGACACAGCTTACAGCTCCATATGGGGTGCATGGAGAAGAGAGCAACAGCAGGTCAAGGGAGGTTCTCCTCCCCCTCTGCCCTTGTCAGACCACAACTGGAGTCCTGAGTCCCCAGTTCAGGAAAGACAGAGAGCCTCAGCAGAGCATCCAGCAGAGGCTGCAAAGATGTTCACAACTGGTTTGGTTAGAAAAGACCTTTAAGGTCATGGAGTCCAACCATTACCTAACTGCCAAATCTGGTGCTAAACCATGGCCCTCAGCACCACGCCTCTGCAGCTTGTAAACAACGCCAGAGATGGGGATTCAACCACCTCCCTGGGCAGCCTGGGCCAGTGTCTGACAGCCTTCTCAGGGAAGAAGTTTCTTCTAATGTCCAACCAAAACCTCCCATGGTACAACATTGAGGCCATTTCCTCTTGTCTATCACTGGAAGCTTGAGACAAGAGATCAATCCCTTCCTCTCTGCAGCCTCCTCTCAAGGAGCTGTAGGGAGCAATGAGGTCTCCCTCAGCCTCAGGCTCCTCTTAACCAGGCTAAACAACCCCAATTTCCCCAGCTGCTCCTCACAAGACCTGTTTTCCAGACCCTTCCCCACTTGGTCCTGCTGCCCACACCATTGCTGCTCCAGGCCAGGCTGCTGCTGCCCTTCTTGCCCACCTGGGCACTGCTGGCTCAGCTCCAGCTGCTTCCACCCCCAGCACCCCGAGTGTCCTTTTCTGCTAGGCAGTTTCCAGCCAGTTTGCCCCCATCCTGGAACCTTCATGGGGTTGCTGTGACCCAAGTGCAGAACTCAGTTCTTGGCCTTACTGAATCTCATACTGGAGCATCTCTGTGAGGAGGAAAGGCTGAGAGCCCTGGGGCTGTTGAACCTGGAGAAGAGGAGCCTGAGAAGAGATCTTCTGAATGCTCAGCAAGAGCTGCAGGGCAGGTGCCACAGGGATTAGAGATCGTGGAGTCATCAGAGGTCCCTTCCAACCCTGACCATTCTATGATTCTGTGATTTTCAGAGTGAGGGGACTTAGAACTCTTGGATTCAAAGTTTGTGCAAGCCCACTGCAGCTCCTGATGTTCTGAGCACCTTTGGGTGCACAATAACCTACCTTGTTGTAGAAGAGGTGAATTTCCAGGGTTTACATTCAAGGACAGAAGGTAGCTCCAGACAGCCGTGACAGATTTTGCTGAACAGAGAGGTTTCCTCCTAACATCCCAAAAACATAACCTCTGGCAGGCTTGATGTGATTCATGCTCATCCACACCAGAGATCACTGCTGCAGGATCTGCATGGCCAAAGCACCAGCAAACAGAAGGAGGTTTTTTCTTTCTGTTGTGGCAGCCATCTGCCACATCCAAACCAAGAAGAGCCACCTGTATGTGGGATGAATGATAGGACAGTGTGAAGGACCACTATTATTTTCCAGCAGAACTATGACCTCCCTGGAGGTGTTCTAGGCCAAGCTGGATGAGGCCTTGAGCAACCTAGACTGCTGGGAGCTGTCCCTGCCCATGGCAGGGTCTTGGAACTGGATGAGCTTTCAGGTCCCTTCCAACCCAAACCATTGTATGAATCTGTGCCACAAATGTAGTGTTGGGTTGGTCAGCACTCCTGGATTTGGTTTATTTTTTTTCTCTCCCACAAGAATACTCAACAGGCACTTCAAGCTGTCTCTCCAGCCCAACAGATTTTACTGGTGACTGATTTCTGGAGGTCACTGGTGGAGACACCAAGAAAAACCCAGCATGAACTCCAAGTCCTTTGTGCCAAGCTGTTGAATCCACATCCTTGGAGGCATTCAAGGTTTCACTTGGAAAAGTACTTGCACAATCTGAGCTCATTAGATGTGTTTGGAGTGGAGGCTGGGTTAGATGACCTCCAGAGGTCCCTTCTGACCTCAGTTATTCCCTGACTCCACAAATCCCCCTCCTTCCTGGAGAGTGACCACTAAGCTCTGCCCTTCACTTCCTCTTCTTCTTACAACAGCTCTCAGCTCTCAGACCAACCTCTTGTCCAATCTTGTGGCAACTTTACTTTCTCTACAGGGTTTAATAAGCTTTGCAAAAAACCCAAAAAAGCTTCTCAAAGGCTTTTGGAAAACACAAGAGGATTACTCTGCCCACACGACCCCCTGCTCACTGCCCTTCCTCCCAACGCCAGCGATGCTAGACTGCACTGGAGCCTCTCCAGCTCCTTCACAGCAGACTCTGTCCACCCACAATGTCCCTTAAGCTCATTCTTTATCAACATACTGCATCATCTCACCAGGAATGGCAGATGGCTCCTTTGCTTTGTCTTCCATTGACCTTGGCAAAGCAGTTTTTGGGGCAGTCAGTGCCTGATGGCACCTCCTCTGATACACAGACACCACACCCAGGTCTCAGGTTTCTCACCTGAGCTCCTGAGGGTCACTCTCATAACTGTTATATACTCCTGGCCATTTACTAACATCTTCTTTAATTGTTTTCTAGTATCAGATCACCTAATGCAACACCAGACCAGCAGTGCATCAACAGTATGAATGGAGTGGGAAATGACCCATGGGAGGAGAAAGGGAAAAAGACAATTTTTAAACTTAAGCCTTGATCCACTTTGCAGCAGAACAGAGCTGTGGAAGCAGCTGCTGAGCTGTGGAGAGCTGCCAGCAGTGGGAGGCTGATCCATGGTTTCCCAGAAGCCAGCTCTGGTGCTGCGGATGCTCACTGCAAAGCCTGCCCTCCAGAGCTTGCTTCCGTCAGTAGCTACGGCAGCAAGAAGGGGACACAGCTGGTGCCTACACACCCCAACTTGCTGCAGAGATGAAGGGCTGAAAGCCCACATGCTGCAGGAGGAGACAACCCCCTCAGAGTGGTGAGACCCCAATGCAGATGTTCAGCAGCCCCATGTAATTCTCGTGCCACGGTTCAACAAGTGTTACTGCTTGCATTAGACCACAGGTCAAAGGATCAAACCAGTGCTTTCTGTGCTGTTTCTGCTGGCCTAGCACCAGAAGCCACTGTTCGAAGATGGATGTGAAACATCCTGTCACACAGAGGAGCACCATCCTCACCTCCTAGCCAAGCTTGCTTTGGCCATCTGCTGAGGCTGAGCTGCAGGGAGAGGTGGGCATGGAGCAAGCCCCAGGGGAAGGGGCAGGTGTTCCCCACCAGAGAGGGGAGTTCACTCTGGTCCCCCTCTGGACCCTCACCCAGATCTGTTCCAGGATGAGTTGGCCAAATGTAGTGATCAAACCACTCTGTGGGTCATTGCTGCCTGGTGTGCCCTTCCACATGGTGCTGGGAGAAGCATGGGGCCAGGCTGGCAGGAGATGAAGCTGTATCTTGGGGGCAGGGAAGGGATGGCATCTGCTCCTTGGGGGCAGGGAAGGGATAGCATCTGCTCAGCATATTTTGAAAGGTCTGGGCTATTTTAATCCACTTTATGATCCCCTGGGTAAGCTCTTAAGACCAAATGACCCAGCACGTGAGTTCTAGAGGGGAGAAGTGCCTCAAACTGCTGAACCTGCTCCTGCAGAAGCTCTGACCTCTGCCTGCCCACTGCTCTGCTCAGTAATGCCTGAGGTTTCTGCTTTCCCTTTAGTAAAACAGAGCAGAGGGGTGCAGCACCCATTGCACCAGGTGAGTGAAAGTGACCACCCGCTGTCAGCTAAACAAGTGAGCTCATGTGCATCTGGGGAAGAGAAAGTTAAAGAATAAATATAATCCTGAAATAAACAAATTTCTACCATGCAGTATACTTACAACAAAAATTATCTGAGGTGTGAGGCCAGGCTGGGAGGGCTGGGGCTGTGCAGCCTGGAGAGGACAAGGCTCCAGGGACACCTTCTGGTGGCTTTGCAGTGCCTAAAGGCTGAGCAGAAGGCTGGGGACAGACTTATTTTCAGGGTCTCTTGTGCCAGGACAAGGGGGGAGGGATTGGACTCAGAGAGGGAGACTGAGAGTGGAGAGAAGGGAGAAATGTCTGACCCTGAGGGTGCTCAGAGAGGTAGGAGATGCAACCTGATCTAGTTGAGGATGTCCCTGCTGAGTGCAGAAGGGGTTGGACTGGATGACCTTTGGAGGTCCCTTCCAACCCACATCATTCTATGATTCCATGATTCCATGAATCTATGATTCTGCAATTCTATGTGTGATCTGCTCAGTGATGCTCAGGAACAGGCCAAGGGGCACAAACTAGAAGTTCCATCTGAGCAGGAGGAGAAAGTTTGGTGTGAGGGCACAGAATAGACTAGACTAGACTAGACCAGGTTGGAAGAGATCTTCAAGATCATCGAGTCCAACCTCTCATCCAACACAACCTAATCAACTAAACCATGGCACCAAGCACCCTCTCAAGTCTCCTCCTAAACACCTCCAGTGATGGTGACTCCACCACCTCCCCAGGCAGCCCATTCCAATGGCAAATCACTCTCTCCATGAAGAATTTCTTCCTAACTCTTTCTAGCTGGGGATATCCCTGCTGACTGCAGAGAGGGTTGGATTAGATGACCTTGGAAAGTCCCTTCCAACCCAAATAACTCTGGTTCTGTGATTCTATGAATAAAAAGAGTTTTGTTTATTTTATCAAAGTTAAAATTTCACAGTGAGTCCCAGATAAAACTTCATCAGGAGGAAGTTCCCCATGGAAAGGCAGCTTCATGGAACTACACTTCTCCAGAACTAAAACACGGGGCACATGGTCAATTCGTTTTTCTTTTAGCAGATGTCAAACATCTTCCAAGGGGTCACTGGATGCCTATTTCATGTTTAAATTATAGTAATCATAATTAACAACACTAATTAATAACAACAAAATAAATTACATTTTAATAACAATTAATAACCTGTTATAATATAATATAACAATAGTGATTAATAATTAATTATTATTAAATAGTAAAAAATTTGGCTTCTAAAAATCCAAAGATCAAAGCTAGATTTTAAATGGACTACTGTTTCTTTTGTGTTAGTTATTTGCTTATTTTCTTGATCTCTGCTTTCATTTTGTTATGATTTCACTGCCATTTAACCCTGCTTCTCCTCCTCCTTCTCAACCTCCCCTGTTGCCCAGCAAACCTCTGATTCCACACAGGGGATGTAGCAAGGCAGCAAGAGAGGATGTGATCCCTATGTGGTTACCATGAATGTTTTCATAGATTTGAATGTTGACACTACTGGTTTCACTCTAAATCACTTAATTTTAGTCTCCTTGGCCTCTTGCTTTCTTCTGTGCTCCTACACAGAGTCATAGAATTGTCAGGGCTGGAAGGGACCTGAAGGCTCCCCCAGTCTCAATGCCCCTGCCATGGGCAGGGACACCTCACACCACAGCAGGTTGCTCACAGCCACCTCCAGCCTGGCTGCAAACACCTCCAGGGGTGAGGCTTCCACCACCTCCCTGGGCAACCTGGGCCAGTCTCTCACCACCCTCATGGTGGTGAGGAACCTCACAGCCAAGCTCAATCTCCCCACTTCTAGTTCTGCTCCATCCCCCCCAGCTTCCTCACACCCTCACAAGTCCCTCCCCAGCTTTCCTGTAGCCCCCTGAAGATCCTGGAAGGCCTCAAGAAGCTCTCCTGGGAGCCTTCTCCTCTCCAGACTGCACAGCCCCAACTCTCTCAGGCTGTCTCCATGGCAGAGCAGCTCCAGCCCTCTGCTCCTCCTCGGGGCCCTTCTCTGGACCCCTTCCAGCACCTCCAGAGCCTTCCTGGAACAGAGGCTCCAGACCTGGACCCAGAGCTGCAGATGGGGTCTGAGCAGAGTGGAGCAGAGGGGGAGAATCCCCTCCCTGGCCCTGCTGGCTATGCTTCTCTTGATGCAGCCCAGGCTCTGCTTGGCTCTCTGGGCTGCCAGTGCACACTGGGGGCTCAGATTGAGCTTCTCATCCACCAGCACCCCAAGGCCTTTTCTCCAAAGCTGCTATCCAGCCAGTCCCTGCCCAGACTATGTCAGTGCTTGGGATTGCCCTGACCCAGCTGCAGGACCCTGCACTTGGTGCTGGGACCTGGGAGTGCTGATTGACAGCTGGCTGAACATGAGCCAGCAGTGTGCCCAGGTGACCAAGAGGGCCAATGGCATCCTGGCCTGCATTAGGAATAGTGTGGCCAGCAGGAGCAGGGAGGTCATAGTGCCCCTGTACTCTGCATTGGTTATGCCACACCTGGAGTCCTGTGTCCAGTTCTGGGCCCCTCAGTTTAAGAAGGACATCGAAACACTTGAGCGTGTCCAGAGAAGGGCAACAAGGCTGGGGAGAGGCCTTGAACACAAGCCCTATGAGGAGAGGTTGAGGGAGCTGGGATTGTTTAGCCTGGAGAAGAGGAGGCTCAGGGGAGACCTCATTGCCCTCTACAACTACCTGAAAGGTGGTTGTAGCCAGGAGCAGGTTGGTCTCTTCTCCCAGGCAACCAGCACCAGAACAAGAGGACACAGTCTCAAGCTGTGCCAGGGGAAGTTTAGCCTGAAGGTGAGGAGAAAGTTCTTCACTGAGAGAGTTGTTAGCCATTGGAATGTGCTGCCCAGGGAGGTGGTGGAGTCACCATCCCTGGAGGTGTTCAAGAGGGATTGGACGTGGCACTTGGTGCCATGGTCTAGTCATGAGGTCTGTGGTGACAGGTTGGACTTGATGATCTTTGAGGTCTCTTCCAACCTTGGTGATTCTGTGATTCTGTGATTGTGTTGTTGAACCTCATGAGGTTAGCTTGGGCCCAGCTCTCCAGTCTGTCCAGGTCCCTCTGGATGGATCACTTCCCTCCAGCACGTCTGCTGCACCACACATCTCTTACTCCAGAACCAGGCTCAGGAGCCTTTGCTGGGTGGTAAGTGGAGATGTGTGTGAATGAAAAACTGCCATAAATCAAAGTGTCTTTAATAAGAGGATTATCTTCATAGACTCACAGAATGGTTTGGGTTGGAAGGGACCTGAAAGATCATGCAGCTCCAACCCCCTGTCACAGTCAGGGACACTTCCCTCCAGCCCAGGTTGCCAGCAGAGACAGAGGTGATGCTGCCACTTTTCTCTGCTGAGACCTCACCTGGGGTGCAGGTCTGGAGCCCTCAACACAGAAAGGACATGGAGCTGATGGAGAGGGTCCAGGGGAGGGCCACAATAATGATCAGGGGGTTGGAGCAGCTCTGCTACCAGGCCAAGCTGAGGGAGCTGGGGGTGTTCAGCCTGGAGAAGAGAAGGCGCCAAGGACATGAGGCTGGGCAGGGCTCTGGGCAACCTGATCTGATTGGGGATCTGATTGGGGATGTCCCTGGGGTTGGACTGGGTGAGTTTTGGAGGTCACTCCCAACCCAAACCATTCTGTGATTCTATGATTTCCCCTTGGAAGCTGCACATCAGGTTTGTCATCTACAAAGGTCTGGCAAACACTGAAACCTTAAACTTCCTTTTTTCACTTCCTTTTTTTTTTCTTTTTAACTCCTCATATCTTCTTTTTTGGTGGCAGTAGTGCTGCCTTTCTGATAACAATACATACATGATGTATTTCCATCATTTCTCTTCTACTAACCTCAATAAAACTTCATTTTTCTTACTACACATTCCGCTTTATCTGAATTGCATAAGTCTTCTCTTCTCTTTTACTTAAGTTAATTTTGTTTTTTTTTCCCCCCTACCAAATTGCCAAAACCAACAGAACGGATGCAGGCTTTCAAAAATAATCTTCACAGCCTGCCCAAGACGTACCTCTGAGCAACCTGATGTGGGGAGAGGTGTCCCCGCCCATGGCAGGGGTGGCTGGGACTGGATGAGCCTTGGGGTCCCTTTCAGCCCTGACAGTTCTGTGATTCTATGACTCACTTTCCGGTTCAGAACTGTAGACAATCACAAATAGCATTGAATTTATTATTTCAAAGGCCCTGTTTTAACTTACTGCATCTTCAGAAGCCTCCAAAAAAAAAACATAGGATGGTCTGAAGTATTTCAGCATAGGCATGAACACTAAATACTGCTAAAAACTGACACTTTTAGGCACACATTTGATGTGTGGGGTTTGGGTAACGAAAAACTAAATCAGGCTTTTTGGGTTCTTTTACTGCAGGAAACTCTTGGGTAGCTCTTGTTTGTTTATTAGCTGGGTCTGATCTTAAATTTGAATCATCATTCATCTCCTCTCTGTTTTCTACAGTAAAGAGTCTTAAATCACATCTTGATTTCTCATTATGTGCTTGGCAGCCGCTCAGAAAGCTGCGGGGCTGAAGGTAGATCGATACCTCCAGAACCCTTTGCCACTGCTGCTTGAGAGTTCCTCTGCATTCCAGAAAAATGGGGAAGTAGGAACATGGTCACATGGAAGGAACCTGAAAGCTTGTCCAGCTCCAAGCCCCTGCCACGGCCAGGGACGCCTCCCACCAGCCCACACTGCTCAAGGCCTCATCCAGCCTAGCCCTCGACACTTCCAGGGAGGAGGCAGCCACAGCCTCCCTGGGCAACCTGTGCCAGGCTCTCCCCACCCTCACTGCCAACAATTTCTTCCTCATATCCACCCTCAATCTCTCCTCTCCCAGCTCCAAGCCACTATCCCAGGTCCTGGCACTCCCAGCCCTTGTCCCAAGTCCCTCCCCAGCTCTCCTGGAGCCCCTTCAGGTCCTGGGAGGCTGTTCTGAGGTCTCCCTGGAGCTTTCTCTTTTCCAGGTGGAACAGCCCCAACTCTCCCAGCTTGGCCCCACAGGGGAGGTTCTGCAGCCCTCTGCTTATCTTGGTGGCCTCTTCTGGAGCCTCTCCATCAGCTCCAGGTCCTGCTTGTGCTGGGGTCCCCAGAACTGGAGGCAGTGCTGCTGCTCTCCTGCTCTGGATGCAGCACAGCACACAGCTGCCTGATGGGCTGCCAGGGACCATTGCTGGCTCCTGGGGAGTTTGTCACCAGCTGACCCCCCAAGGCCTTCTCCTGCAGGCTGCTCTCAGCCACTCCTCAGCCAGCCTGGGTTTGTACTTAGAATTCTAAGATGGTGTTTGGGAAAGACCAGGAAGGGCAGAACAATTGGAAGCAAGATGAAACAAAGTGGAAAACAACTTCCAAGGAACAAACTCTGTTGTGTTTGTAATAGTAGCAGCAGGGTTCCATAAATCTTTGGCTTCTTAGACTTTCCCATGACAGAACTTCACTTAACAAGATCCCTACAAAACAGCCAGTTCTCTTTTTTTTTTTCCTCTTTGTTTTTGACAAAACTGTTTTCTGCTAGGACAAACCACTCTGATTTTCCTCTTACTTTCCCCCTCTGAAAGTAATTTTTTAGTCAAGTCTTTGTGCAGTGATTCATGCAGCACCCTCACACCAAAGGAGTTTCCTCTCGTGGTTAGATGGAGCTTCCTGGGTTCCAGTCTGAGCCCCTTGCCCCTTGTCCTACAGGTCACCACTTCAGGCTCCTGTTGAGCTGCCTGGCTCTCCATGAGTCTTTCACCTTCTCCTTTCCCTGCAGCATTTCACTTCCCTCATCACCCTCCAGACTGAAACAAGGATGCAGGCTCTCGAGTCCATTACCAAGGTGACAGCAGCTGGGTTGAGACAGCAACAACGATCATGATAGCATGGAGAGGTTCTTGTCTCGAAACTTTGCGGTGACTTACAGGTTGAGTGGATGAGTTCATTGCAGATGTGAAAAAAACACACAAGTGAAAAAAACATCTCTGCTTACTCTTGAATAATATTTTTCTTGCTGGAATTCTTAAGCAAATTCAGGCAAGCCACTTGGAACCAATGTTGGTGTGTGATGACTAACCACACATTCCTCATTTCCTTGACACTTCATGCTGTGATTCACTTCAGTGCAGAGTCCTTACCTGAAACCACCACTGAATCACAGACTCATGGAATCATGGTCCATGGTGGAAGGAACTTGTGGAGATCATCCAGACCAAATCCCCTGCCAGAGCAGGATTACTCAGAGCAGGTGACACAGGAACACATCCAGATGGATCTGGAAAGTCTCCAGTCAAAGAGACTCCAAAACCTCTCTGGGCAGCCTGCTCCAGGCCTCCTGTTCAGGAGGAGACTTGATGAGGTGCTTGGTTGCGTGGTTTAGTTGATTAGGTGGTGTTGGATGATAGGTTGGACACAGTGATCTTGAAGGTCTCTTCCAACCTGGTCTATTCTATTCTATTCTATTCTATTCTATTCTATTCTATTCTATTCTATTCTATTCTATTCTACCCCCTCACACCAAACAACTTTCTCCTCCTGCTCAGATGGAACATCTAGTTTGTGCCCCTTGTCCTGTCCCTGAGCACCACTGAGCAGAACCTGGCCCCAGCATCTTACTCCTTGTCCTTCAGCTGTTGATCATCATTGAGAAGATTCCCTCTCAGTTCCCACACACAAACATAACCCTTGTGATTCAGGGATACTCCAGCAGCTAGCAACAATTTCTTCATTTTGAGGGCATGACCTAGCAATTGATTTTGGACCAGTGCCTTCACCTGGCTGTGCAGCACAGCCTGAGCTGTGCTGGAATCCCACCTTGTCAGCATGCCCATCCCATCCTCACCTGGCATGATGCAGGGGATGAGTCGTGCCTCACATCAGCCTTTTTCTCAAATGCAAAGCTGTGAGAGACTGGAATTTAGTGGGAAAATATTCTGGAGAGTTGAAAGAAGCAGGAGATTTTAACAGAGAGTCCCCATACCGAAATATGGGAACCTCATGGTTAGAGTCAATTAGCAAAATTCATTTGGTGAATAAGGACACAGGCAGATAAAATGTTCCACGTGATTCAAGATCTAATGCCTTGATTTTGGTCAGACTGTCCCAGGGAGGTGGTGGAGTCCCCATACCTGGAGGTGTTCCAGAAAGGCGTGGCCATGGCACCTGGGGCCATGCTTTAGTGGCCATGGTGGGGTTGGGATGATGCTTGGACTGGATAAGCTTGGAGGTCTTTTCCATCCCAAAGAATTCCATGATTCTATTACTTAACCCAATACTAAGTATTCTCTGACTGCTGAGCTTTGTTGTACCTTAGCTCTTCTCTGTGCATGTCCCGGCTGGCATCACTGTGACATCCAAGTTTTCACTGTAAACCTTAAAAACATAATTTCTGTAAAACAAGGCAAAAATTTAACATAAATGGCGCTTTTTGACACTGGTCCAGGCCCATATATCTGAGCTGAGATCCTGCAGAACTCCTTCTTGCTGATTTCTGAGCACATAACAATATACAGCTCATCTACAGCTTTCTTCAGCTCCTTTACACCAGTGACAGTTCTCCTCCCTCTCTACTCTACCCTGGGGAAAGAAGCCATATCTGAAGTATTGGGTCCAGTTCTGGGCTCCCCAGTTCCAAAGGGACAGGGAACTGCTGGAGAGAGTCCAAGTGGAGGCTGCAAAGCTGCTGAGGATCCTGGTGCAGCTCTGTGAGCAGCAAAGGCTGAGAGCCTGGAGAAGAGCAGCCCCAGAGGGGATCTGAGCAATGCTCAGCAAGAGCTAAAGGAGCTGTGGGGGGCAAGAGGCTGGGGCCAGGCTCTGCTCAATGGTGGCAAGGGACAGACTAAGGGCCAAGGGGCAGAAAGTGGAGGGCAGGAGGTTGGATGTGAGCAGGAGGAGAAAGTTGTGTGGTGTGAGGGTGCCGGAGGCCTGGAGCAGGCTGCCCAGAGAGGTTATGGAGTCTCCTTGTGTGGAGAGCTTCCAACCCCCCCTGGGAATTGTGCTGTTGGGCAAGATGCTGTGGGAGCCCTGCTGGAGCAGAGGGGCTGGGCTGGGTGATCTCCAAGGGTCCCTTCCAACCCCATCACCATGCTGGGCTGCTGTGATTCCATTCTAAATTACAAGCCATCAGGTTTATTGTGTTTAGCCTGAAGGAACTTCAGGATCCCTTCTGTCTTCCATTTTGCATTGGGGGAGAGCATTTGGGTGAACACCAGGGGGAAAAAAAACCAACAGGGTGGGGGTTTGCATTATTTTTGCTTCATTTTCAGTACTTGCACTTTTTATTTGATTTAATTTTCTGGACCTAATGCTCCTCTTTACCAAATCTAGGGACCATTTGAAATGGTAATCTCTGTCTCACTTTCACAGCTCTGAAGCAGGGATGATCTTACTCACCAAGGAGTGACTGATAACATTTCAAAGTGCAGGCAAACAGGAGGCAAATCCATCTACTTGCTGTGTTTTGCTATTGTGAACCTTCTTGGAAAGGATTATTCCATTCTACACAGCAGGAAAAAAAAGTAATCTTGCAGAAGAAATGCATAGAAATGAAGAGGTAAGGTTGGACTTGCTGATCTTAAGGATCTGTTCCAAGCTCAATGGTTCTATAATTACCAATAAAGCATCCTGGCCGCAGTTATGCAAGCAAAGCATCAACAGAGGAGGAGCACTTGTGTTTAAATATCAATATTTTGGGTCTCTGTGTCCTTACAGTGGTGAGCTGTTGAAAAAGCAATGGAGAAAACATGCAGGAGTAAAACCCTACACAAAGTCATGGGGTCACAGAGTGCTTTGGGCTTCAAGGGACCTTCCATGCTCCTCCAGCCCAAACCCCTGCAGCCCCCAGGGACATCCCCAACCACAGCAGGTTGTTCACAGCCGCAACCAACCTGATCTACAATGGTGCCAGCCATGGAGCAGTTCCCACCTCTCTGGGCATCCTGGGCCAGGCTCTCTGCACCCTCAGGGTCAAACATTTCTCCCTTCTCTCCACTCTCAATCTCCCTCTTGCAGTCCAAACCTTCCCCCCTTGTCCTGGTACAAGAGGCTCTGAGAAAAAGTCTGTCCCCAGCTTTGCGCTGGTTCCCTTGAATCGCTGCAAGGCCACCACAAGGTGCCCCTGGAGCCTTCTCCTCTCCAGGCTGCACAGCCCCAGCCCTCCCAGCCTGGCCTCACAGCAGAGGGCTTCTAGCCCTGCCAGCACTGCTGTGGTCTCCTCTGGCCCTGCTCCACCAGGTCCCTGTCTGTGCTGTGCTGAGTACTCCAAAACTGCCCCAGCACTGCAGAGGGGTCTCAACAGAGCACAGCAGAGGGGCTCCTGCTGCCCACACTGATGGGGATCATCCCAGGACAGGGCTGGCTCTGGGCTGGCAGCACTCCATGCTAGTTCTTCTCCAGCTTTGCACCCCTAAGTCCTTCTCCTCAGGGCTGCTCTCCAGCCCTTCACCCCCAGCCTGGACTGATACCAAGGGATGCTCCAACCCATGTGCAGGACCTTGCCCTTGCCCTTGGATTTACATCATCAAGCCTCCTTTCTCCTCAGCACAAGCTAGAGCAGCCAAATCTGAACACCTGCATCTCCAAGCTGATGCTGAGCTTTACTGCTGTGTCTCGTGAAAAGTGCCATGAGTGCTGCAAGGTGACACAGCCTTCTGGGCAGCTACTGCCCTTCCCATCCAGATGATGATGCTGGGCAAATATGGTGCCAGGAGCACTGCAAGGTCACCTCCTAAGAGGGGAAGGTAATCTCTGCGCTGCCCTGTTGTGCTGTCCTGGGCCAAAGGGCCAAGTGCAACGTCCTGCAGATGGCTCGGGGTGATCCCAAGCTCATATCCAGGTTGGCTGGAGAATAGAGAGCAACACTAAGGGCAAGGACTTGTGCACTTCTCTTCTTCAGGCTCAACAGCCTCAGGTCCCTCAGCCTTTTCTCATCACACAGATGGAGCAGACCCTTCCTCATCCTCATAGCCCCTCTTGCACTCCCTGCAGCAGATCCCTGTCAATTTGTAGATGTTGATAAGGTTCCCTCACAGCCTTCTCAAGACTAAACAGCCACAGGTCTCTCAGGCTTTCCTCCTAGCAGAGACGTTTCAGTCCCTACATTGACCTTAGAGCTCTCCACTGGACTCCAGCAGTTTCCTCTGACTCATGAACTGGGGAGCCCAGAACTGGACACAGCACTCCAGGTGTAGTCTCACCAGGGCAGTGTAGAGGGGCGAGAGAATCTCCCTTGACCTTCTGGCCACACTCTTCTTCATGCACCCAAGGAGATGCTTGGCCTTCTTGGCCACAAGGGGACATTGCTGTCCCATGGAGAACTTACTGTCCACCAACACTCTCAGGTCCTTCTCCACGGAGCTGCTCTCGAGCAGGTCCCTCTGTCACCTGTACTGGTTCACAGTATTGCTCCTCCCCAGGTGTAGGACTCCACACGTGTCCTTGTTGAATCTTGTTGAAAACTGTGCTTAATTCTTCACAGCATCACAGACTCACAGCAACATCCAGGTTGGAGCAGACCCTCAGGAGCGCCATGACCAACTTAAAACTGTCCAGTCTAGGGGAATCTACTCTCTAACTTGTTCTTCTTGTGGAAAATTTTCTTCTGGATTCCAGCTGGAATCTCCACCCAGGAGTAACTTGTTCCCACTGCCCCTTTGTCTTCTCCATAGGACTCCTTCTACAAAGGGAGTCTCCATTGTCCTTGTAGCCACCCTTTATGGACTGGTATGTGGTAATAACCTCCTTAAGCCTTCTCTTCTCCAGGATGAACAAATCCAGTTCTCCAAGCCCTTCATAGGATCCCAGGATGTTAGAGGTTGGAAGGGACCTCTGGAGATCTTCCATTCCAAACCCCCTGCCAGAGCAGGAGCATAGAATCCAGCACAGCTCACACAGGAACACATCCAGACAGGGATGCAAAGGCTCCAGAGAAGGAGACTCCACAACCTCTCTGGGCAGCCTGCTCCAGGGCTCCATCCATTGCCCCTTGGCCTATAGCAGGGTGCAGCTGAGCAGAGCCTTTCTGCTCCCTCCTGACCCCCAGCCCTCAGATATTTATAAATAACAGGATCATGGACTACTCCACCTTGGCTTGACAACCCTTCTACCTTGAAGGTGTCCTTTATTCTGTCTGCAGCACCAAATGCAGCCAAGGAGGATGGTGCAGAACCAGATACTTCAGGCAGGGAGGGAATGGACAACATTCAGCCTTATATCATCTCATTGGGTTTTCTGGTGGCCAAGGCCAAGGCTGATGCTGCAGTTCATGCCACTGCAGTCACAGAGATGGCTCCATGACAGGATAAACACAATTTGTTTACTCATCCTCAAGCAGTTCCACAGGAGCCTGAAGGTCTCCCAGAGTCATCATCAATATTTTTCACTCCAAAGCGCCAAAGATGTTTGCTCTACTCTTTGTCTAGGTGATGAATGATGGGAAAGCAGATGGTGTTTGCTCATTTGACAAATTAAACTAACCCACCCCCCAAAAAAAAAGCCACAAAACCCCACAACTATCACCCACAAACCACTCCCCCTGAACAATTTGGAGGGTTGATCTCAGCATCACTCTCGTTAACCCATCTCTCCAGGAAGCTCTAATTATCCAGACACTGAGATTTTGGTCTCTTGCCCATAACCACTCATTCCTTCTGTTTCTTTATTGCCCTTAAATACCACCTCAGCCCCACTGCCTTAACTCAACTCCCTCCCTCCTCATCTCCCTCCTTGGCTGTTTTCAGTCTCTCTTTGTGAACAGCCACATCCCAAACTTGCTCCATCACCACCAGGGACCATTCCCTGGGCAGCTTTTTGTTCCCCAGCCTGCCTCAGACTCCTGGCTCCCAAAAACTGCCTTTTGCTGCCTTTTCTGTTTTTCCTCACTGATGTTTCCTTCTCCCAGTTTCCTTCCTTGCATCCCAGTCAGTTTGCAGAGGGCACCAAACTGGGCAGCAGTGGTGATCTGCTGGGGGGTAGGGAGGCTCTGCAGAGGGACCTGGGCAGGCCAAGGCCAAAGGGATGAGGTTGAACAAGGCCAAGGGCTGAGTCCTGCCCTTGGGGCACAAAAACCCCAGGAAGGCTGCAGGCTGAGGGCAGAGTGCTTGGGGTGTGCCCAGCAGGAAAGGCCTGGGGGTGCTGGGTGTCAGCAGCTGGAGCTGAGGCAGCGGTGGCCAGAGGGGCAAGAAGGGCAGCAGCAGCCTGGGCTGGAGCAGCAATGGTGTGGGCAGCAGGAGCAGGCCAGGGCTTGTGCCCCTGGGCTGGGCACTGCTGAGGCTGCAGCTCGAGTGCTGCCTTCAGCTCTGGGCCCCTCACTGCCAGAAGGAGACTGAGGGCTGGAGCAGGGGCAGAGAAGGGCAAGAAAGGTGGGGAAGGGTCTGGAGAAGAGGGCTGGGGAGCAGCATCTAAGGGAGCTGGGGGGGTTGGTGTGGAGCAGAGGAGGCTGAGGGAGACCTCCTTGCTCTCTGCACCTCCCTGAGAGGAGGCTGCAGCCAGCTGGGGCTTGGGCTCTGCTCCCAAATGTCAGGACAAGAGGAAATTACGTCAGTGTTGTACAGGGAAGGTTTAGGTTGGACATAAGAAACTTCTTCTCTGAAATGGTTCTCAAAGCCTGGCCCAGGCTGCCCATGGAGGTTTCTGAATCCCCATCTCTGGACATGTTCCAAAGATGCAGAGATATGGTGCTGAGGACTATGGTTTAGCACCAGCCTTGTCAGAGCCCGAGGATGGCTGGACTGGAGGATCTTAAAGGTCTTTTCCAACCAAAACCATCTCGTGATTCCCCCATGAAAGCAACATCTGCCTTCCAGCTGTCCCCAGCCATCTCCTGGGCAGCTGCCTTTCAGAACAGCCCTCATCTCCTCCTTGTCCTGATGTGATGGGTCAGCACAATGAGAGACTTAGAAAGGGCTGGCAGGATCCAGAGCCTCAGAAATGGTCAACTTTGGGTCATTCATGGAGGTGTTTTTAAAATCAGGTGCATATTACAGTGCCTTGGAGGTCAGCCAAATAAAATGGATGGGTCTGGTGATGGACTCAATGCCCTTATCCAGAGCATCAGTAAAGATATTGAACAGGATGGAGCCCAGCACTGATCCCTGGGACACACCACTAGTGACTGGCTGTCAGCTGGATGTGGCACCATTCACCACCACTCTCTGGGCTCAGCCCTCCAGCCAGTTCCTAACCCAGCACAGAGTGCTGCTGTCCAAGCCCTGGGCTGACAGCTTGGTCAGGAGTTGATTAACAGTAAACATATAATTAACCACTTTGCTGGCTTTTAGCCCCCCAAAAAATCAGCTCTGGAGAAGCCTGAGCTCCCTTCCCCTGATAGGTGCCCATGGAACTGGCAGATAAAACTTCCTGTTACCAACATTCCACTAAATGTCAGACAGGCAGCAGCAGCACATGGCTCACCACTGTCATTTATTAAACTGAGCTTAATGAATTTAAATTAATTCAAATAACTCAGTTTCTATTAATGTAGAACCTAAAAGGGGGTGGGGGGAACAACCAAGACATATAAAATGCCATCTAAGAAGCCACCTGAGTCAGTGCAGGTGCACCTGAAGACCCTGCAAGGCTTTGACCTGATGGATCTTCCCTCAGCACAAGATAGCCCTGGTTCAGTTTGGTCACAGGGGACTGGGTGAGGAGGGAGGGAAGCGAAGAAGCTCTCCAGTTCTCCTGTGCACCACCACTGCCAAAGGGATGCATGATCCAGGCCCCTTGAGACACCTCTACATCACCTCCCAGCCTGCCTTGCCTGCCTCAGAAGGGCTTCAGCTGCACCTGTGAAAGCAAACCCCAAAGTCCAAACACACTCAGCTGGTTGGTGTGGGCTCCAGCAAATGATTCAGGTGTGATAGGGGAAGGGGAAGGGGAAGGGGAAGGGAAGGGGAAGGGGAAGGGGAAGGGGAAGGGGAAGGGGAAGGGGAAGGGGAAGGGGAAGGGGAAGGGGAAGGGGAAGGGGAAGGGGAAGGGGAAGGGGAAGGGGAAGGGGAAGTCCTGAGCAGACTGCCCTGAGTGACCCTTCTCTGGCAGGGGGCTTGGGCTGCATGATCTCTGGAGGTCCCTCCCAACCTCTCATGTTCTGTGATCCTGTGATGTGCTACCACAGAGTAAACACAGAGAGGAACCTGAGCTGTGGCTCTGAACAGAAAGGACACTGCTCCAAAGGGGTGTTCTGAACCATGTATTCACAACAAAGGAATGCAAACAGGAGACACCACATCATGCAGCAGGTTATTAGTTTTTTTTATCCCCATCACCTTCTTCCTCTTTGGTTGTCACACCCACCCAGCATCAGGAAGAAGATCTCAATGACAACTGCTAGTCACATTATAGCCAACCAGAGGAGCTCAGTGAGAGGGAGCACAAATACTTGTACGGTTTTAGGGTATCACCCTGCAAACAGTTCACTGAATTCTGCTCAGGTTTTGGCACTTTCCCTTTGTGGCACTCAATAAGCATCCAGAGATTGATTCAATGACCTAAAAAGCCTAAATTTTCTTTGTGTCATTTATACCAAAGGCACTCAGAGTATGAACTGTTAAGTAAGTAAACATAACCTTTACAGCTGACTAGTCACCCTAAGCTATGCCCTGTGGCTTTACAAGCAGTAAGGTACACTATATCCCCTTCTAAAAATCAAGACAATTCTAGCAGAAATAGGGCTTCTAAAACACCAAATGCCACCAAGCACTCTGCTGTTAATCAGCCTTTTTTGGGCAATGCCAGTGCCAAAACCCCAAAACCACTGGCACAAGGCCACACCTCTGACAGTGAAGAGCTGCTTTGCTCCCTCAGTTCCACCTCTTCCCATGCTTTGATGTATCTTCAAGAACAGAAGTTAATCTGGATTCAACCTTTGTGCCCACGGTGACTTCCACCACATCCTTGGCTCTTCTTCGGGGCATCAACCAGGATCCTGCTTTCTAGCCATAGCTTACTCTGCTGCTGGTGAGTGGCTTTGCTCTTCCATATCTACACCTCCACTTTTTTTGTACTTCTCAGCAAAATAATCTGAGTCAAATTTGACAGACAGGTCTGGAGGGCTCACATAAACCTTGCCATTGGCTACTGTGACTTGGTGAATCCTCTGCTTGACTCCCATTGATAGCCATTTTGGTCTTGGTGAGGGCTCCAAAGGGTTTACTCCTTCATATAAACCTTCTCCTGTTTCTAAAGTGATTTTAAACTTATGCCAAGGACAAACAATGCAGGCTTGGCCATCGATATCCTGCAAGAAGAAGAAGAAGAAAGAAAAACAGCAGGTCACAGGATCCCAGGATCAGAGGATGTTAGGGGTTGGAAGGGACCTCTGGAGATCTTCCATTCCAAACCCCCTGCCAGAGCAGGACCATAGAATCCAGCACAGGTCACACAGGAACACATCCAGACAGGGCTGCAAAGGCTCCAGAGAAGGAGACTCCACAACCTCTCTGGGCAGCCTGCTCCAGGGCTCTGCCACCCTCCCACTGCACAACTTCCTCCTCCTCTTCAGCTGGAACCTCCTGGGCTGCAGTTTCCAGCCACTGCCCCTTGGCCTCTGGCAGGGTGCAGCTGAGCAGAGCCTGTCCCCTGCCTCCTGAGCCCCAGCCCTCAGCTCTTGAGAGACATTGAGCAGATCCCTCTCAGCCTTCTCCTCTGCAGACTGAACAGCCCCAGGGCTCTCAGCCTCTGCTCCCCAGGCAGTGCTCCAGGCCCTTCCTCATCCTTGCAGCCCTCCCTTGGGCTCTGTGCAGCAGCTCCCTGTCCCTCCTGAGCTGGGGAGCCCAGAGCTGGATGCAGACCTCTCAGCAGGGCAGAGTAGAGGGGGAGAAGAACCTCCCTGGCTGTGCTGGACACACTCCTCTGAATGCCCTCCAGGACCCCCTTGTCCTTCTTGACCCCCAGGGCACATTGCCGTGCAGACCTTGCTGCCCACCAGCACTCCCAGGTCCTTCTCCCCAAAGCTACTCTCCAGCAGTTCCCCTCCCAACCTGTGCTGCTGCAGGTTGTTCTTCCTGCCCAGCTGCAGGACTCTGCTCTCATCCTTGTTGAGCCTCAGCAGGTTCCTCTCTGCCAGCTCTCAGCTTGTCCAAGTCTCTGAATGGCCTCACAGCCTTCAGGTGTCTCAGCCAAGCTTCCCAGGTTGCTATCATCAGCAAACTTGCTGAGCAGACTCTGTCTGTCCCCTCATCAATGACACTGATGAAGATGTCATTTGCTTATGATTCTCCCAGGATTTACCAAACATTACTTTTGTTTTCCCCTGGAAGAACCTCCTGGGCAAAACCCATGATTGGTGGCTTGGCTGTATGGCTGTCTGCTGTTTTACACACAGAACCATTTATTCTAGATAAAAGTATTCCCAAAAGAGAAAGCCTTAGAGCTTAGGTGGAGGGAGGTGATTCTCTCCCTCTGCTCCACTCTGCTCAGACTCCACCTGCAGCTCTGTGTCCAGTTCTGGATCCTGTCTTACAAGAAAAATCTTGAGGTGCTGGAAGGTGCTCAGAGAATGGCCATGAGGGTGAGCAGAGGGCTGGAGCTGCTCTGCCGTGGAGACAGTCTGAGAGAGTTGGGGTTGTGCAGTCTGGAGAGGAGAAGGCTTCCAGAAGACCTTCTTGAGGCCTTTCAGGATCTGAGTGGGCTGCAGCAAATCTGCGAAGGGACTTCTGAGGGTGTCAGGGAGTGATAGGACTAGGGGGGATGGAGCAAAAGTAGAAGTGGGGAGATTGAGACTGGATGTGAGGAGGAAGTTTTTCCCCATGAGGGTGGTGAGAGACTGGCACAGGTTGCCCAGGGAGGTGGTGGAAGCCTCACCCCTGGAGGTGTTTGCAGCCAGGCTGGATGTGGCTGTGAGCAACCTGCTGTGGTGTGAGGTGTCCCTGCCCATGGCAGGGGCATTGGGACTGGATGAGTATTGAGGTCCCTTCCAGCTCTGACAATACCACACAACTCATCCTTTTAGCTTTGCTCACCTACCTCTATTTCTCCACGAGGTAAAGGGCCTCCTTCATCTGAAACATGGTAGAACAAGCATCAATTAATGCAGCAGATTTATATGCCCTAAATATTTGAACACTAAGACTACACAAGCAAATAATCTTACGGTAGCAACGAGAGTCCAGAGCATGAAACTTCCCCCTGTGGTAGAAAACAACAACTTCTCTGCCATCAACTTTGGCTGTGGCTCTTCCAGACCTCTTTATGTCATCTTCTTTGCCAATTAATATGAGACCATCTGGCTCCTCTTCAGCTGCTGCTGTGCTTGAGCTGCACAAATCTGCATCCTTCAGACACACACAAAAAATAAACCTCAGAACAAAAAATATGCCTCAGACACTTCAAGAGCAGTTGATGTTTGGATTTCTGTGGGTGTAGCGCTTGTGATCTTAGAGGTGATCCCCAACCCATTCAACACGTGAGGTGAAGGGAGCAGATAGTGGTAGTCAGAGGCTATCAAGAGGCACAGAAATCAGGGAGCTGGGTGATAACATTTGGCCAAAGGTGTCCCCTAACAGAAAGAAGGGCTGGGGAAAAAAAGCAGCTGCTGCAGACCTGATACCTGAGGCTGAGGCAAGATAAATTCTCAGTCACTATTCACTGATTCTGAACTTTAATCCTCCCACACACACACACCCCAAAAAAAAAAAGAGCAGCCCAAAATCCTCTATGCAACAGAAGACAAGAATGGTAAAAGTAAACTATTAAAGAATGTGGGTGAGTCATGGGTAGCATTCACATGTAAATCCATAATGCTTTAACTAACATTATGGTCAGAAATAGAAGCTGATGTAAGTTGATAATAACTTCAAAAATTCCATCTGAAAAGGGGGAGGGAAAAACAAAAACAACCAAGTTGGGTTTTTGAGAAGTTGTATTTAACCTGGAATTTTTTGGCAAATTATCTGTACTTCCCTCCCTCCTTTTACCTATTCCACATCCTCTCCCACTCACAGCAGAGGATCTAGGATGGAGAGAGGGGATCCTGCCCCTCTGCTCTGCTCTGGGGAGAGCTCCCCTGCAGGGCTGTGTCCAGCTGTGGGGACACCACCAGAGAAGAGACCTGGAGCTGCTGGAGAGGCTCCAGAGGAGGCCAGCAAGATGCTGAGAGGGCTGCAGAAGCTGTGCTGTGGGGCCAGGCTGGCAGAGCTGGGGCTGTGCAGACTGCAGAAGAGAAGGCTGCAGGCAGAGCTGAGAGCTGCATTTGCATCTCTGCAGGGGAGCTGCAGGCAGGCTGGGGAGGGACTGTTGAGAAGGGGCTGTGGGGCTAGGCCCAGGGGCAGTGGTTTGGCAGTGGAGCAGGGCAGGGTTAGGTTGGCCCTCAGGAGGGAGTTGTGCAGAGGGAGGCTGGGGAGAGACTGGCACAGGCTGCCCAGGGAGGTGGTGGAGGCTCCATCCCTGCAGACATTCCAGGTCAAACTTGAAAGGACCTTGTGCAACCTGCTCTAGATGGAGCTGTCCCTGCTGTCTGCAGGGTTTGGAGAGATGCCCTTGGAGGATCCCTCCCAACCCAATGCATTTTGTGATTTACCACAAAATTTGCCTTCCTTGTAGATCTGCCTCCTGTGCTCCAATCCTCTCCAAATCCCCACTACAGCCACCCTCACCTCCACCAAGAATTTGCTAAAAAACAGGAGGTCTTTGAGGGAATGAGACCAGAGGGGAACCACAAGCAGGGGGTTCCACACCACTAAGAGCCACACTGTACCTTGGGTCCACGCCAGATCACAAGGGAGATGAGAAAGCAGAGGAGGAAATGGAGGCTCAGGATGATGAGATCCAGCATGGCCTGTCCTTGCAGTGCCCGTGGCAGCTGCCCTGCCGTGCTCCTGTCTCTGGCGGGACACAGAGCAGCTCCTCTTCATCTGCAGCCAAAGGACAGCAAGGACAGCCCCTGCAGCCCCAAAGCAGGAGTTATGGAGGCCCAGCACAGCAGCAGCCTGCTCTGCCAGGGCTGATAAGCAGCTGGGACATGCTGGGGCTGGCCTGATAAGGGGAGAAGAGGGCTCTGCGTTCCTCCTGACGCCATCCCTGCTGTGATCCCATCACCACCTCCATGGGGGACACGTCAAACTAAACCCCTGCTTGGAGCCACTTGTTAACCAAAACCCTGCCCAGAGCCACATGTTATCGTACCTTATCATTTCCTTATCAGAAACCATAAGGACCAGCCCCCTGCTTTACAGTTTACAGGAACTTCCACACAGTTTTACCCAGAAATGTCCTTCTCAGACTCACAGGATGTGGCCCAAGAGGGCATTCATGTCTGTTTTTTTTCAGAGAATCAACTAGATCACAGGATCACAGATCACAGGCTCATAGATCCCAGGATGTTAGGGGTTGGAAAGGACCTCCAAAGGTCATCCAGTCCAACCCCTTTCCAGAGCTGGACCATAGAATCCACCACAGGTCACACAGGAATACATCCAGATCGGGCTGGAAAGGCTTCAGAGAAGGAGACTCCACAACCTCTCTGGGCAGCCTGCTCCAGGGCTCTGGCAGCCTCCCACTGCAGCACTTCCTCCTCCTGTTGAGGTGGAACCTCCTGTGCTGCAGTTTATAACCAAAGAAGGAAATCCACATCTTTTCACTAACCTCTTGGTTGACTCCAGCTGTAAACTTTTCAAATTGGCCAAAATCTTGAAATGCAGAAGCCTGGAGAGACTCTTTTATGACGAAAACTCCAAAGAAACTGTGTCTATATACACACCCCTAGAGAAACTGTCAGCAAGTTTGCTGAGGACACCAGACTGGGAGCAGTGGTGACACAGGAGGGCTGTGATGCCATCCAGCCAGACTTGGACAGGCTGAGAGCTGGGCAGGGAGAAATTGAATGAAGTTCAACAGGGGCAAGGGTAGAGTCTTGCACCTGGGAAAGAACAACCCCATGGAGCAGGACAGGTTGGGGACTGACCTGCTGGTGTGCAGTGAAGGGGAAAAGGAGCTGGGGGTCCTGGTGGGTGGGAGGTTGACCAGGAGCCAGCAATGTGCTCTGGTGGCCAAGCAGGCCAAAGCCATTCTGGGGTGGATTAGAAGGGCTGTGGTTAGTATGTTGAGAGAGGTTCTCCTCCCCGTCTACTCTGCCCTGCTGAGGCCACCTCTGGAATATTTTGTCCAGTTCTGGGCCCCTTGGTTCAAGAAGGACCTCAGGGAACTGTTTGAGAGAGTCCAGAACAGAGCCACAAAAATTATTAGGCGAGTGGAAGATCTTCCTTATGAGGAGAGACTGAGGGAGCTGAGGGCTCTGTAGCTTGGAGAGAAGGAGCCTGAGGGTGACCTCATTGCTGTGGATAAAGATGTGCAGGGTGAGTGCCCAGAGGCTGGAGCCAGGCTCTGCTGGGTGATGCCCAATGACAGCACAAGGGACAGTGGTGGAAGCTGAGGCATAGGAAGTTCCATGGAAACAGGAGAAGAAATTTTTTTTCCCTATGAGGGTGACAGAGCCCTGGAGCAGGCTGCCCATGAGGACTGGGGAGTCTCCCTCTCCAGAAATGTTCAAAACCTACCTGGATGTATTCCTGTGTGATCTGCTCTAGGTGATCCTGTTCTGGCAGGGGGGTTGGACTGGATGAACTCTCAAGGTCCCTTCCAGCCCCTAACATTCTGTGATGCTGTGAAACTCAGGCACACACACACATATACCACAAATTCCTAGCTTGGTGGGGGTGAGCAGGGACCCCTGGAGCTCACCCAGCTCAAACCCCCGCTCCAGCAGGGCACCCACAGCAGCTTGCCCAGCAGCACAATGCCCAGGGGGGGTTGGAAGTTCTCCACACAAGGAGACTCCACAACCTCTCTGGGCAGCCTGCTCAAGGCCCCAAACACCCTCATACCAAACAAGTTTCTCCTCCTGCTCAGATGGAACCTCCTAGGTTCCAGCTTGTGCCCCTTGCCCCTTGTCCTGTCCCTGGGCACTGCTACCCCATCCTCTTGCACCCCACCCTTTAGCTATTGATCAGCAGAAGCATTAACCAGATGAATGCATTTAGGTATTTTCAAGCACATCTGCAGACATCAGCACATACGGAGACAGGATTTTTATACATATGCCCCAAACACTGTTAAAATCACCCTTGGCACCCAACCCAGAGGTAACACCCCTACAGTAAGACTGGATTTTCTGTCCAAGCAGCCCAGGCAGCCCAGCCTGAAGCCTGGCACTCAGACTGCTGTGGGCCCTGTGTGACCCAGCAGTCAATACTCAGGGGCTTCATCCTACAGCCAGGACTTGCCTGCTTATCTACAGCCAGCTGCAGATTAAGAGTGTCTCTGGCACATCAGAGGTCCTCCAGAGAAGGCAGCCCCCAAGGCTACATACATTTGTTAATGTGCTGCTGAGTTGGGTGAAGGCACAGTGTCAAAAGACTTGGAAAACATAAGGGTGCTGGGTGGGGAGAAGCTGAACAGGAGCCACCAATGGGCACCGGCAGTACAGCAGGCCAAGGGCAGCCTGGGCTGCATCCACAGCAGCATGGCCAGAGCTGGAGAGAGGGGATCCTGCCCCTCTGCTCTGCTCTGCTCTGGGGAGACCTCCCTCCTGATGTCCAACCTGCCCTGCTCCATTTCCAAATCACTGCCCCTGGGCCTAGCCTGCCTGCAGCTCCCCTGCAGAGGTTGAAATGAAGCTCTGAGCTCTGCCTAGAGCCATCTCTTCTGCAAGCTGCGCAGACCTAACTCTGGTCGATGGCAGGCTGAACATGAGCCTGCAGTGTGCCCAGGCAGCCAAGAGGGCCAATGGCATCCTGGCCTGCATCAGGAAGAGTGTGGCCAGCAGGAGCAGGGAGGTCATTCTGCCCCTGTACACTGCACTGGTTAGGCCACACCTGGAGTCCTGTGTCCAGTTCTGGGCCCCTCAGTTTAGGAAGGAGGTTGACTTGCTGGAACAAGTCCAGAGAAGGGCAACAAAGTTGGTGAGGGGTTTGGAACACAGCCCTGTGAAGAGAGGCTGAGGGAGCTGGGGTTGCTTAGCCTGGAGGAGACTCAGGGGTAACCTTATCACTCTCTACAACTACCTGAAGGGAGGTTGTAGACAGGCAGAGGTTAGTCTCTTCTCCCAGGCAGCTAGTACCAGAACAAGAGGACACAGTCTCAGGCTGCACCAGGGGAGGTTCAGGTTGGATGTTAGGAAGAAGTTCTATACAGAGAGAGTGATTGCCCATTGGAATGGGCTGCCCAGGGAGGTGGTGGAGTCGCCGTCATTGGAGGTGTTCAGGAGGAGACTTGATGGGGTGCTTGGTGCCATGGGTTAGCTGTTTGGGTGGGTTGGATTGGTTGATGGGTTGGACACAATGATCTTGAAGGTCTCTTCCAACCTGGTTTGGTTTATTCTATTCTAAAAACAGGTGTTCCAGAAAGGTGTGGCCATTGCACTTGGGGCCATGGTGGGGTTGGGTTGATGGTTGGACTGGGTGATCTTGGGGGGCTTTTCTAACCCAAACCAGTCTGTGATTCATGATGAAGTTTAACTGTTTCAGGTCATTTTTCTAGACAGTCAACACTACTTTTAGCCTGCTGTTGTAGTTTAAGAGCTACCATATAGGCAGGTGGAAACCAAAACACCCTATGTGGGCAGGAACCTGACCCCCAGGTGAGTAGGAAACAAGCCCAAGGGCAAGGTTCCTGCAGCTGGCTCAGGGCCATCCCCAGCACCAATCCAGGCTGGCTGAGGAGTGGCTGAGAGCAGCCTGCAGGAGAAGGCCTTGGGGGGGTCAGCTGGTGACAAACTCCCCAGGAGCCAGCAATGGTCCCTGACAGCCCAGCAGGCAGCTGTGTGATGAGCTGCATTCAGAGCAGGAGAGCAGCAGCACAGGGAGGGGATTCTGCCCCTCTGCTCTGCTCACACCCCACCTGCAGCACTGCCTCCAGCACTGGGGCCCCCAGCACGAGAAGGACCTGGAGCTGCTGGAGAGGCTCCAGAGGAGGCCACCAAGAGGAGCAGAGGGCTGCAGAACCTCCCCTGTGGGGACAGGCTGGGAGAGTTGGCACTGTTCAGCTTGAAGAAGAGAAGGCTCCAGGGAGACCTCAGAGCAGCCTTCCAGTACCTGAAGGGGCTCCAGGCAAGATGGGGAGGGACTTGGGACAAGGGCTGGGAGTGCCAGGACCAGGGACAATGGCTTTGAGCTGGGAGAGGGCAGACTGAAAGTGGAGAGGAGGAAGAAATTGTTGAGATTGAGGGTGGGGAGAGCCTGGCACAGGTTGCCCAGGGAGGCTGTGGCTGCCTCCTCACTGGAGGTGTTGAGGGCCAGGCTGGATGAGGCCTTGAGCAGTGTGGGCTGGTGGGAGGTGTCCCTGACCATGGCAGGGGCTTGGAGCTGGATGAGCTTTCAGGTCCCTTCCAATCCAACCCATTCTGTGGTTCTTTGACACAGGATTTTTATCCCTGGTATTTTCTCAGGAGTTCAGCTGCTGTGACGTTTTCTGAGTCACTCCTCATTGGGCTGGGTGGAGGTGTCCCCATCGCCAAGAACCATCTGGTGGGAAAGGGAACTGGGAGCAGAGAAAGGATTCACTTCCCAGAGGGGTGGGTGAGATGGGAGCTACCCCGGGTCCCAGCGGCTCCCGTGTGGGGACCAGAATGAGCAAACCACCGCCCTCTGATTCTCCCAGCCCAGCCCGGCTGCCCTCCGGAGGATGCTCACTCGGGATGATGCCGTCGGGGCAAGGTGCCCGGTGGGATGTGTAGGGTGGGTCATGGCCAGGGGAAGCTACCCTGCGGCCCCAGGGGGTGCAGCGGATGAGGGACGTCTAGAGAAGATGGCCGCCAACGCCGGGGGGCGTCAGGGGATGAGGAACGTCGAAGGAAGAAGCCCCGCGCTGCTGGGATGTGTGGGGTGAGTGGAACGGCAGGGGAAGGCACACGCCAGTGCCGGGGTTTCGTGGGGTGAGGGACACAGAGGGAAGATGCCCGCCGCGACCAGGGGTGCCGGGGATGCGGGACGTCGAGGGGAAGATGCCCAGCGGTGCCGGGGGCGGGGGGCGTGCGATGCGCTGTGCGCACAGCCGCCTCCCCCGGTGCAGGACGAGCGCCTATATATACCTGGGGGACCGCCCGCCGCCGAGCCTCGGCGTCCCGGGATGGAGCAGGACCCCTTCTCCTCCAGCCTCAACCTCTCTGCCCCCGCCCCGCTCCCATTCTTCTTCGGCCCAGGTGCTGCCTGGGCGGGCTCGGTGCTGCTACTGGCGCTGGTGGGGAACGGGCTGGTGCTGCGGGCGCTGTGCGGGGCCCGGCCCAGCCGGCGGCGGGACATGCTGCTGGGGCACCTGGCGCTGGCCGACCTGGCGGGCTGCGGGCTGGCGCTGCTGCCGCGGCTGGCGTCTGAGGGGCTGCTCGGGGGAGCGGCCACCGCCTCTTCTCCTCTGAGCCCCGCTGCCTGCCGCCTGCTGCCGGTGCTGCAGCGCTGCGGGCCGCTGGCCTCGGCGCACGGGCTTGTGCTTCTGGCGCTGGAACGGCACCGGCCGGGGCTGCCCGCCCGAGGGCTGGCCGCTCTGGGCTGGCTGCTGGCGCCGCTCCTCGCCCTGCCCCAGGCGTTCGCCTTCCGACCGGCCTCTCGCCAAGGCGGGACCCGCTGCCGCAGCGTCTTCGAGGACCCGCCGCGCTGGCACGGTCTGGCCTTCGCCGTCTACGGGGCGGCCACCGCCTTTCTGGCCCCCGCCGGACTGCTGGGCTGGGCCTGCGCCCGCAGCCTAGCAGCCCTCGGGGCCGCCCGACGGCAGCGGAGGCGGAGGGGGCGGTGGCTGCCCACGGCAAGGAGCGGCGGCGGAGGCCTGCCCCGGGGACGGGCGGTGCGGCTGCCGCTGGCGCTGACCGCGCTCTTCGCTCTCTGCCGCCTGCCCCGCTGCGCCGCCGAGCTGGGACTGGCCTCGGTACCCGGCGGCGGGCGGCGGGAGGCGCTGGCGGCAACGGGCATCGTGGAGGCGGCCAGCAGCGCCCTGAACCCCTTCGCCTGCCTGCTGCTCCACAGCCGCCTGCGCCGGGGGCTCTGCGGCGCCGGCACCAAGGCCACCGCCGCCGCTTGCTGCTGCCCCGGCAGCGGCGGACAAGGGCGGCGCTGGGCAACCCTCCGCCGGCCGCTCCGTCGCCGCGCCGGTGCAGCGAGTACCACCGGTACCCGCAGCTACCCTGGCACCTCGGACATTCCGGGCACTCCCCGTACCCGCGGCATCCCGGACATCCCTGGCAGCAGCAGCTCTCCTGGTACCCCGGGCACCCCCGGCAACCGCGGCAAGCCGGGGGCCACCTCCGGCACCCCGGACCTCCCCGGTACCCGCGGCAACCTGGGCACTTCCGGCATCCCGGGCACCCGTGGTATCTCCAGTACGCCGGGCAGCGCCGGTACTCCAGGCAGCCCCGTTCCCACGGGCTCTCCTCCCGGGAGCGGGGAAGGGACACGGCTCGGAAGCATTTGATCAGCGTCGGTGCCCGCGGTTTTACCTTAGCACTGGCTGAGTTTTGGGGATATACTCTTTTTTTGACCTTTTTGGGTATGTTTTCATGCTAAACATGCTTGAAGGAGAAGGACACGACCAGCGGGGTGGTTGCTGCTTTGCAAATATCCAAGCGCTGTTCCCATTCTGTTGTCATCCTTACAAAGCCTGATTTTTTTGGTCATGTTTTGTTGGCTTTGTGATACCTCGTTCAGAAATAAAATCGGTCAGTCCAATAAATTGCTCTTTTTCTCCTGGTTGCTGTTGCTTAAATCTCCTAAGGAAGTGGATGTGGCCAGTGAATTTCAGGCAGGGTGGTGTCACTCATGCTTTAGTTAATTTCTTAGCTATAGAGGTGAGCAGGGGGCTACAACAAGCAGGGTGCAGTGAGATTTGTGAGCACAAAAAAGTGGCAGAAGTCTCCTCAAAAGAGTTACTTTTATGTCTGCCTGGCATGTTTTAAGACAGAAGGCTGGAGAAAAGCTACTCTGAGACCAGCTCTTTCTCACTCAGCTCTGGTTTCATTTCCATGACACCCACTTCACCAGATTAATGTATTTTTGTTGTGCTGACACCACAAATCAAGCCAAACTTAACATTTTTTCTGTGATGGGAGAGCTTCTGTGGGACTGGGTATGAAGGATGTGCAGTGCTTGTGCCCTGGAGATGCTGCTGGTTGACGAACTTGGTACTTGCAGCAGGAGATGGGTTGGATGGTGGGACTGACCTCACCGACACCTAACAGAGCAGGAGGTGTAGCTGTGTCCTCACATCTGGGTGTTGCAGTGGATTCCAAGTCTGACTGACATCCTTGAGGAATATGAGGTGCTGAACATGCTCCCAAACATGTTTATGCTGGGATAGCAGGATGCCATTTCCCCCTCAAAGACCCTGGGCTGTACCTTCTGCATGACAAAGAGCCTTCTGCAGGTGACAAATCAGTGCTGGTGCAGTGTTTACTTGAGACTTAGAATCATAAAACTGTTTGGGTTGGAAAAGCCCTCTAAGATTATCCAATTCACCCTTCAACCCAACCCCACCATGGGTCCATGACTCCAAGTGCCATGGACACAGCTTTCTGCAACAATACCCCTAGGGATGGGGATTCCACCACCTCCCTGGGCAGTCTGTGCCAATCCCTGACCACTCTTGTAGCACAGAAATTGTTCCTAATGTCCAACCTCCACCCTCCCATGGCACAATTTCAGGCCATTTCCTCTCCTTCTATCACCTGGGACTAGAGATCCCAAGATCCCAAACCCCAGCCCACTCCGACCTCCTCTCAGGAGGTTGTACCCTTGCGCTCCATCTGCCTCTCACTAACCTGTCTGGTAACACTCTTTTTCTTTCTCTCTTTCTTTCTTTTCTTCCTTCCTTCCTCCCTCCCTCCCTTCCTTCCTTCCTTCCTTCCTTCCTTCCTTCCTTCCTTCCTTCCTTCCTTCCTTCCTTCCTTCCTTCCTTCCTTCCTTCCTTCCTTCCTTCCTTCCTTCCTTCCTTCCTTCCTTCCTTCCTTCCTTCCTTCCTTCCTTCCTTCCTTTTTTCCTTCCTTTCTTCCTTTCTTTTCTTTCTTCCTTCCTTTCTTCCTTCCTTCCTTCCTTCCTTCCTTCCTTTCTTCCTTTCTTCCTTCCTTTCTTCCTTCCTTTCTTTCTTTCTTTCTTTCTTTCTTTCTTTCTTTCTTTTTCTTTCTTTCTTTCTTTCTTTCTTTCTTTCTTTCTTTCTTTCTTTCTTTCTTTCTTTCTTTCTTTCTTTCTTTCTTTCTTTCTTTCTTTCTTTCTTTCTTTCTTTTTCTTTTTTCTTCTTTCTTATTTTTTTTTTCCCTGCATCTAATTTTTTTCTCACTCTACTTTTTCTATCAAAACCCTCTCTTTGGGGGTGCTTCTGTGGTACCAGGGTTACTGGTGCAGGTACCAGCTGCTTTCTGGCAAGTAGCTGTGGTTTGGGCCCCTCAGTTTAGGAAGGAGGTTGACTTGCTGGAACGTGTCCAGAGAAGGGCAACAAAGCTGGTGAGGGGTTTGGAGCACAAGCCCTATGAGGAGAGGCTGAGGGAGCTGGGGTTGATTAGCCTGGAGAAGAGGAGACTCAGGGGTGACCTTATTGCTCTCTACAACTACCTGAAGGGAGGTTGTGGACAGGCAGAGGTTGGTCTCTTCTCCCAGGCATCCAGCACCACAACAAGAGGACACAGTCTCAACCTGTGCCAGGGGAGGTTTAGGCTGGATGTTAGGAAGAAATTTTACATAGAGAGAGTGATTGTCCATTGGAATGGGCTGCCTGGGGAGGTGGTGGAGTCACCATCACTGGAGGTGTTCAGGAGGAGACTTGACAGGGTGCTTGGTTGCATGGGTTAGTTGATTAGGTGGTGTTGGATAATAGGTTGGACACAATGATCTTGAAGGTCTCTTCCAACCTGGTCTGGTCTATTTCTATTTCTATTTCTATTTCTATTTCTATTTCTATTTCTATTTCTATTTCTATTTCTATTTCTATTTCTATTTATTTCTATTTCTATTTCTATTATTTCTATTTCTATTCTATTCTCACTCTCAACAAGCTCCCTCCAAGGAAGTCAGGCTTAATGTGACCTTTCCCAGAAAATGTTACTCCAAAAACAGTGACTTTGTGAGATGTTTTCACAGGGCCTCATTACAATAGTTTAAGCCTCTTCATGTTCCTTCCATGGCATCTGGGGCCATGGTGGTGTTGGGTTGAAGGTTGGACTGGATGATCCTAGAGGGCTTTTCCAACCCAAACTACCCTTTGATTCTGTGACAGTTGGTGCTGCTGGTGAGGGTCACAGATCAGGTGAGTAAAGCTGGAACTATGCTGCATAATTGAGACTGAACTTTCTTCAGTGAGAAACAGTGGAGAAACCAAACATCCCCCAAACAACACTCAGAGAGGGGCTATGAAAGAGTGCCCTAGGGGAACATGGTCCTGACCTACTGCAGGATCACACACACAGATTCTAGACACCATCTCCAGAAGGAAATAACACATAATAGCCTCCAAACACGGAATGGTGAGAGTTGGAAGAGACCTCTGGAGATCATCCAGTCCAAACCTCCTGCCAAGGTAAGGCCACCTAGAGAAAGTCACACATTGCTTGGTCACACAAAGAGAAGGTCTCACACCTAGAGAGGTCACACACTGCTTAGTCACATCTACAGAAGGTCACACAGAAGATCATACAGCTAAAGAGCATCACACAGAAGGTCACACACTGCTTGGTCACACCTAGAGAAGGTCACACCCCCTGGTGTGGCTTTATTTGCAGTCCCTTTCAGTGGCAGATCTTAGGCAGCCTCTCTAACCAGGCTGTTTTCACATCTAACCATTTGCATTTCTTCTTCCCCCCAAACAGCACAGCCCTGATGAAAAACAGAGACTCCTTTCTTCAGTCTCTGCAGAAGCCTTTTCCATGCTCTTCTTGGAGCCTTATTCATAGCTGAGGACTCATCAAGGTTTCTCTGGCAGCTGAAACAAAACCTCACATGACTCACAAGTCCCTCATGTATTCATTTCCTCTGTTTAGGTCCTTCTGGAAGCACAAAAGCCACAAAGCACCCTGAGGATTCACTGCTGTGAAGAACAACAAAACAGTTGTCTCCTGTCCTACCTCCAGCACTCCTTCAAATCACCCTCTGCCTCACTCCGTTCCCTCCTCACCGCACTGAGCTGTTAATTCAGACTCTGCTTCTCCTTCTCCCAGAAAATAAATCTGATGAGGAGAGCCTGAATGAGCTGGGGATGGTTAGTGTGAACCAGAGAAGGCTGAGGGCAGAGCTCCTGGCTGTCTCAATCTCCCTGAAAGGAGGCTGTGGAGATGTCTCTGCTCAGAGGGAATTAGTGATAGAACAAGAGAGAACAGCCTCAAGCTGCCAATGGGGAGGCTTAGAGTAGACAAGAGGAAACACTTTTCCCCAGCAAGTGGTCAGGGACTGGAATGTGCTGCCCAGGGAGGCGATGGAGTCCCCAAGGCTGGAGGTGTTTCAAAGTGGTTTGTATGTGGTGCTTGGGACTCTGGTTTAGGGGTGACCCTTGCAGAGTAAGTTCAAGGGTTGGACTTGGTGCTCCTGAGGATCTGCTCCAACCTGAATGTGATTCTCCAGAACCTCCAGACATGTGTGGTTCCTAATTTCCTGCAAAACAGCAGCCTAGGCAGGTTGTTCTTCACCATTTTAGTATCCATGCACCACCATCCACCCCCCCCACCCCCCCACACCCCTTAGTGTATGACCTTAAACTAAGCCACTGGAAAAGGCTGCCCAGGGAGGTGGTGGACTCCCCATTCCTGGAGGTCACTAGTTACCAGTCACTAGTGGTGTGCCCCAAGGATCAGTGCTGGGCTCCATCCTCTTTAACATCTTTATTGATGATCTGGATGAGGGCACTGAGTCCATCATCAGTAAATTTGCTGACGACACCAAGCTGGGGGCAGGAGTTGATCTGCTGGAGGGTAGGAGAGGCTCTGCAGAGGGACCTCGACAGGCTGGGCAGAGTCCAAGGGCATGAGATTTAACACATCCAAGTGCCGGGTTCTGCACATTGGCCACAGCAACCCCATGCAGTGCTACAGGCTGGGGTCAGAGTGGCTGGAGAGCAGCCAGGTAGAGAGGGACCTGGGGGCACTGGTCGACGGCAGGCTGAACATGAGCCTGCAGTGTGCCCAGGCAGCCAAGAGGGCCAATGGCATCCAGGCCTGCATCAGGAAGAGTGTGGCCAGCAGGAGCAGGGAGGTCATTCTGCCCCTGTACACTGCACTGGTTAGGCCACACCTGGAGTCCTGTGTCCAGTTCTGGGCCCCTCAGTTTAGGAAGGAGGTTGACTTGCTGGAACAAGTCCAGAGAAGGGCAACGAAGTTGGTGAGGGGTTTGGAACACAAGCCCTATGAGGAGAGGCTGAGGGAGCTGGGGTTGCTTAGCCTGGAGGAGACTCAGGGGTAACCTTATCACTCTCTACAACTACCTGAAGGGAGGTTGTAGACAGGCAGAGGTTAGTCTCTTCTCCCAGGCAGCTAGTACCAGAACAAGAAGACACAGTCTCAGGCTGCACCAGGGGAGGTTCAGGTTGGATGTTAGGAAGAAGTTCTATACAGAGAGAGTGATTGCCCATTGGAATGGGCTGCCCAGGGAGGTGGTGGAGTCGCCGTCATTGGAGGTGTTCAGGAGGAGACTTGATGGGGTGCTTGGTGCCATGGGTTAGCTGTTTGGGTGGGTTGGATTGGTTGATGGGTTGGACACAATGATCTTGAAGGTCTCTTCCAACCTGGTTTGGTTTATTCTATTCTAAAAACAGGTGTTCCAGAAAGGTGTGGCCATTGCACTTGGGGCCATGGTGGGGTTGGGTTGATGGTTGGACTGGGTGATCTTGGGGGGCTTTTCTAACCCAAACCAGTCTGTGATTCATGATGAAGTTTAACTGTTTCAGGTCATTTTTCTAGACAGTCAACACTACTTTTAGCCTGCTGTTGTAGTTTAAGAGCTACCATATAGGCAGGTGGAAACCAAAACACCCTATGTGGGCAGGAACCTGACCCCCAGGTGAGTAGGAAACAAGCCCAAGGGCAAGGTTCCTGCAGCTGGCTCAGGGCCATCCCCAGCACCAATCCAGGCTGGCTGAGGAGTGGCTGAGAGCAGCCTGCAGGAGAAGGCCTTGGGGGGGTCAGCTGGTGACAAACTCCCCAGGAGCCAGCAATGGTCCCTGACAGCCCAGCAGGCAGCTGTGTGATGAGCTGCATTCAGAGCAGGAGAGCAGCAGCACAGGGAGGGGATTCTGCCCCTCTGCTCTGCTCACACCCCACCTGCAGCACTGCCTCCAGCACTGGGGCCCCCAGCACGAGAAGGACCTGGAGCTGCTGGAGAGGCTCCAGAGGAGGCCACCAAGAGGAGCAGAGGGCTGCAGAACCTCCCCTGTGGGGACAGGCTGGGAGAGTTGGCGCTGTTCAGCTTGAAGAAGAGAAGGCTCCAGGGAGACCTCAGAGCAGCCTTCCAGTACCTGAAGGGGCTCCAGGCAAGATGGGGAGGGACTTGGGACAAGGGCTGGGAGTGCCAGGACCAGGGACAATTGCTTTGAGCTTGGAGAGGGTAGTTTGAGGGTGGAGATGAGGAAGAAGTTGTTGAGAGTGAGGGTGGGGAGAGACTGGCACAGGTTGCCTGGGGAGGCTGTGGATTTTCCCTCCCTGGAAGTGTTCAAGGCCAGGTTGGATGAGGTCGAAGTTTTGCTCTTAAGAAGCAAGTGGACATTTTCTTTTCAAATATGAATTTGAAGACCACCAGACACAGAAAGCTAGAGCTACTGACAGAGGACCTAATCCCAGACTCATACAATGCTTGGTGATGGATTATGCCTTTCTTTGATCATTCCAGCTCTGCTTTGTGAGCTGGCATATTCCTGAGGTTGCCTACCTTATCTGGATACCTTCCCCGTGCACCAGGCTGCTGTGGGCACTCTGTGGCACCAGAAGTTGTTCTAAGTATTAGAGTAAGAATTTTGGTTTTCTGGTGTGCATTCCCATTGTACAGAGGGTTGGGGTGGGAGGGACCTTCAAGATCACCCAGTTCCACCCCCTGCCATGACCAGGGACACCTCCCACTAGCCCAGGCCTCATCCAGCCTGGCCTTGAACATCTCCAGGGAGAGGACATCCACAACCTCCCTGGTCCAGTGCCTCTCTGTCCTCAATGGAAATGCTGTTTGCACTCAGGGGTTTTCAGCTCATCACCTCACTTGGTCCTGCAAGGAGCAAGGCTGCACTGCAGCACCCCACATTGCTTTCATCAACCTGACAGTGTCTGAAAGACAAAGTGCTCCTCACAGCCTGAATTCTCCTCAAGCCACTACACTTTGGAGCATGGTTTTAGATCCTCAAGCCCAGACATTACTCCTCCACTACTACCTTTGGAGAGGAAATCCCAGCTAATGAGTGGCACTGGCAGGAAGCTGCTTCCCCAGCAGAGCTGCAGCAGCTCAGTGAGTGCCTGTGGGTGCAGTTTTACTTCATCTTGGCCACATTCTCTCCTCCAGCACAGAGGCAGGGATCTGTCAGATGGGTGAAAGAACCTGCAAAGAAAGGCAGGAGAAGCAGGGGCTGGGGAAGGCACTTAGCACCTCGCCATGGCTGAGAATGACCTGATGGCATCACAAACTGCACTTTGGTGAGCCTGAGGAGCACATCTCAAAGCTTCTGCCACAGAATGAAGCACTTTTCACAGGACAGACAAAAGACCATTCCTCACCAGTAATTTCTTCAAACATCTTCTAGCAATTTATTTAAAGTCATTTAAAAAAGCACACACATAAAACACACCCACTGCACTCTTATTTTGCTCTATTCTCTACAATGCCCTGCCCAGGCCTCTGGATCCACGGATTGGTTCTTCTCCCTTCCTGAAGAAGTCTTCACACGGATAGATTTATTTCCTCTACTTATGGAGCCTGCTCAGATGTGGCATTTTGGTTTTCATAACTTCATCACTACCTGAACTCATTTTAGCAAGAATTATATATGAGGTGCTATAATGTTTGAAGGGTGGCTTTAATTACTGGTTTCCTCCTTACCTACAAACCAGGCTGGAGAAGGACTTTTCCTGAGGGTTTCTGGAGACAGGACAAGAGGGAATGGTTTGAAGCTGAGGCAGAGCAGGGTTAGACTGGAGCTGAGAAAGAAGATAAAGCTGGTGGGACTCTAGAACAGGCTGCCCAGGGAGGCTGTGGATGCCTCCTCCCTGGGGGTGTTGAAGGACAGGCTGGATGAGGCCTCGGGCAGCTGAGTCTAATTGAGAGGTGTCCCCGCTCCACAGCAGGTGGAGTAGATGAGCTCTGAGTCCCCCATCCAACCCAAACCATTCTATGCTTCAAGCATTCTGTGGAAAATAAAAGGGGAAGAAAGCTACAGCGAGTAAGTAGTATAAAACTAAACTTGAAGTTCTATGAACACAAAGACACAAACCAGCTAAAACACGAATATGGACCCAATTCCAGTGAGCTAAATAAATAGTTTAAAAGATGCTTGTAAAGCACTTATCTGTCAGAACAATAATCTATTTTTCACCTTTATTTCTGCTACCTTACTGCTGCTGCTGAGTGTCTAAGTACAGATTCCAGCAGGCATTTAGGACTGAAGCAGATGTGAGCCTGAACTGACTGCTGAAGAAACAAACCTGCTCAAGAGTGAGCAAGCATAAAAGTGCTGCTGCAATGAGGATTTGCTTTAGGCTGAGTTGCTGCTGTTAACTACAGATAAATCTAATCTAAAATTGATTTCACCTTGATCTTCATCTCATCTAAAACAAATTTTATTTTAATCTAGTTTAAAATAAAAGGTTACCTTGATCTACAACTACCCTGAGGGAAAAAAAATCTTAACTAAATTTAATCTAATTTAAGGTAAATTTTACCTTCATCTATTTAAAAAAAAGTTTTTACCTTAATCTTAATCTAGATTAAGATAAATTTTACCTTAATCTAATTTAAAACAAAATTTGCCTTGATCTTCATCTAATCTGAAAAAAAATCAAAACACCAACACCCCTAACTAAGTTTAAGGTAAAATTTACCTTAATCTTTACCTAATTTAAATCAATTTTCCCCAATCATACTGTAATCTGAGAAAAGAAAATCATACATTTAATCTAAAGTAAATTTCACCTTAATCACTTTTAAAATAGTATCTCAATCTTAATCTAGATTCAGATCAATTTTACCTTAATCTAGTTTAAAATAAATTTTAACTTGACCTTCATCTAGTTTAAAATAAACTTCACCTTGATGTTAATTTAATCTAATCGGAGCAAAAATCTTGCATTTAATATAAATTAAGGCATATCTTTCCTTAATATGAATCTAGTTTAAGATAAATGTTACCTTGACCTGTATCTAACCTAAGAAAAATACTAAATTTAACCTAAGTTTCACCATAATCTAGTTTAAAATAAAATTACCTTGATCTTAATCTAATCTGGGAAAAATCTTAACTAGATTTAATCTAACATAAATTTCACCTTAATCTTCATCTAGCTTAAAATAAATCTTACCTTAATCTAATCTAAGAAAAAAATTAATCTTAAATTTGGTCTAATTTAAGGTAAATCTTAAATTAATCTGAACATAGTTTAAGATAATTGTTACTTTGATCTTAGTCTAGTTTAAAGTAATTTTTAGCTTGATTTTATCTAATCAGTGTAAAAATCTTAAATGCATTAAATTTAATCTAATTTAAGGTAAATTTTACCTTAGTCTGAATCTATTTTAAGATAATTGTTACCTTGCTCTTAATCTAAGAAAAAAAAAAAAAATCTTAAATTTAATCTAATTAAAGGTAAATTTCACCATCATATTAATCTAGTTCAAAGTACCCTGACCTCAATGTGAGAAAAAACTTAATTAAATTTAATCTAACATAAATTTTAACTTCATCTAGAGTAATATAAATCTTACCTTGGTCTAACTCTAGTTTAAAATAACTCTTACCTTGATCTTCATCTAATCTCAGAAAAAAAAACAAACCAACACCTTCATTTTAATCTAATTTAAGGTAAATGTTACCTTACCCTTAATCTAGTTTGAGATAAATGTTACCTTGATTTTAATCTAAGATGACAAAAAAAATTCTTACATTTAATCTAAGATAAATGTTACTTTAATCTGAATATAGTTTAAACTAAATCTTACCTTTATTTTACTCTAATCTGAAAAAAAAAACCTTGTATTTATTCTAATGTAATGTAAATTGTATCTTAATCTAGTTTAAGACAAACGTTACATTAACCTTAATGTAACATAACAACAACAAAAATATATTTAAAGGATGTATCTTCATTTCATCTTAATCTAATTTAAATCAGGATGACATTGGCCTTCTGGGCTGTCAGTCAACAATGCTGAGTTGCAGCCCTGAAGGCCAAGGGCAGCCTGGGCTGCATCCAAAGCAGTGTGGCCAGAGCTGGAGAGAGGGGATCCTGCCCCTCTGCTCTGGGGAGACCTCCCCTGCAGGGCTGTGTCCAGCTGTGGGGACGCCACCACAGGAGAGACCTGGAGCTGCTGGAGAGGCTCCAGAGGAGGCCAGCAGGATGCTGAGAGGGTTGCAGAAGCTGTGCTGTGGGGCCAGGCTGGCAGTGCTGGGGCTGTGCAGCTCCAGGGGGACCTCATAGCAGCTTTCCAGTACTTGAGGACTGCACAGGGTGGTGTCACCATCCCTGGTTCCATCACAGCCCTTCAAAATGTGGTTCAACAGCCATGGTGGTGTAAGTTCAACAGTTAGTCTTGATGATCTTAGTGCACTTTTCCAACCAAAATAATTACATGACTCTACAGGACATTGGGGAGGGTCCACTTCCAAGGCCACGTAGCACTAGAACAAGGGACAACGCTTTGAAACCAGAGCAGGGGAGACTTAGGTTGGACATCAGAAGGAAGTTGAGGGGGGTGAGACAGTGGAACAGGTTGCCCAGGGAGGTGGAGGCCCCATCCCTGGAGCCATTCAAGGTCAGGTTTGAGAGGAGTCTGAGCAACCTGATCTAGTTGGGGATGTCTGTCTACTGCAGGGGAGGCTGTATAATGTGACCTCTAGAGGTCCCTTCCAACCTAGCACATTATATGATTCTATGGTACTTTAAGATAAAACTTACCTTCTTCCCAAACTGCCTTGTTTTTGTGTCACCTCCCTGGAAAAACTTGAAATAAGAGTATTTTTATGTTAATGTCTCCTGTAAGCCTCAATTTGCACCCTCATGTCAGCTCTCCACTTGGTGATGCACATTAAAACATTCACATGCAGAACCTAACTGCATCATGCAGGCTGGTTCAAGAAGGTTTCATCTCATGCCCTGTAGATCACACCATCCCTTTTGAGACAAATACTCTACTGACAGGTTTGGTCAGAGTGGGTTGGTTTGGGCTGGTTTTTAATTCCTGACAGTGAGCAGGGACCAGATTCCTCTTTTGCTTGCAGAGATGTTCAATGAGTAGCCTACATACACCATGAGCTTTTAAACTACATCTAAAAGCAAGAGACTAGAAGAAGGCACATCTTGGAAGGACAGAGTGAACTGCTGTCTAAAACAGGAATGCTGACCTAACAAGTACTGGCTAAGCTGCATTTACACTCAGACCAACACTACCTGTTCACTTTTTAATTCTATTTTAGCTGTTACAGCTTCTCCAAATTGGATAAATGTGGAATTCACCTTGATGGAAAGGTAGCTCCAAGACATTCCACTCCTAAACTGGTATCTTAGTCACTCCTTAGAACTGGAAATTAATGTGAAGTTCTACTTAATACTTTGTCTTTTACAATCAGGTAACTACTGCATAGACTCAACTCATGCCACTGTTCAAGCTTTCCTATGAATGATTCTTAATTTCAACATTAATTAACCATAGAATCAACAAAGTTGGAAAAGACCTCAGAGATCTTCAAGTCCAACCTATCACCTAATCAATCTATCATCTAATCAACTAAGCCATGGCATCAAGTGCCATATCAAATCCCCTCTTGAACACCTCCAGGGATGGTGACTCCACCACTTCCCTGGGCAGCACATTCCAATGGCAAATCACTCTTTCTGTGAAGAACTTTCTCCTCATCTCAAGCCTAAACCTCCCCTGGTGCATCTTGAGACTGTGTCCTCTTGTTCTGGTGCTGGTTGCCTGGGAGAAGAGACCAACCTCCACCTGGCTACAACCTCATTTCAGGTAGTTGTAGACAGCAAGAAGGTCTACCCTGAGCCTCCCCTTCTCCAGGCTAAGCAACCCCAGCTCCCTCAGCCTCTCCTCATAGGGCTTGTGCTCCAAACCCCTCCCCAGCCTCATTGCCCTTCTCTGGACACGTTCAAGAGTCTCAATGTCCTTCTTAAACTGAGGGGCCCAGAACTGGACACAGGACTCGAGGTGTGGCCTAACCAGTGCAGTGTACAGGGGCAGAATGACCTCCCTGCTCCTGCTGGCCACACTGTTCCTGATACAGGCCAGGATGACACTGGCCTTCTTGGCCACCTGGGCACACTGCAGGCTCATGTTCAGCCTACTGTCAACCAGTACCCCCAGGTCCCTTTCTGCCTGGCCACTCTCCAGCCACTCTGACCCCAGCCTGTAGTGCTACATGGGGTTGCTGTGGCCAATGTGTAGAACCTGGCACCTGGATGTGTTCAATCTCGTGCCCTTGGACTCTGCCCACCTCTCCCGCTTGTCAAAGTCCCTCTGGATGCCATCCCTTCCCTGCAGCATGTCTGCTGCACCACACAGCTTGGTGTCATCAGCAAACTTGCTGAGGGTGCACTCAATGCTACTGTCCATGGCACCGACAAAGATGTTGAACAAGCCTGGTCCCAGGACTGATCCCTGAGAGACTTTGCTTGTCACTGGCCTCCACTGGGACATGAACCCATTGACAGCCACTGACAGCCATTGCCAGCTTGTATTCCCCCCATGGAGTACTCCAATCACCCCACCATGTTTCTGTAATGGCAGCTACATCATAGTTTTCCTGGTGAACCAAGACTTCCAGTTCCTCTTGTTTGTTACCCATACTGCCTGCATTGGTGCCCCTGCACTTCAACAGGGCTGCTGATTTCTCATCTAACTCTAGTTTGTGTCCCACTCTCTCCTCTCCAGAGAGACTGGTTTCATTACCCACCCGCTTCAGACCTAGTTTAAAGCCCTCCCAATGAGCCCTGCCAACTCTAATGCCAGAGCCCTCTTACCCTTTCTAGATAGATTCAGCCCATCAAGGTCCAGCAGGCCAGGTGCAGTAAAAGTTGACCCTTGATCCAAGAACCCAAAATTCTGCTGCTGGCACCATCCCCTGAGCCAGCTGTTGATGGCATGGGTTCTCCTGTTCCTTTCAGTGTACACCCCTGCCACTGAGGGAACTGAGCAGAACACCACTAGAGCTCCTGCCCCATCAATCAGTTGACTGAGGGCCCTGAATTCCTCTTTGATTGTCCTAGTGCCCTTCTTATCAACGCCACATCACTCTAACACATTGAGCTGGTTCCCCAACCAGGGTGGTTCTGGTTTGGGTATCTTTTCTGTAAGAAACTAATCCAAACATGTGAATTTAAAGAACATTATAAATCCCTACAGAATATTACAAAAGCAAAGTGTTTTCATCCCTTTAGTCAATTTCTTTACCTTGAGGGTGCTGAAACACTGGAACAGGCTGCACAGAGAGGTAGCTGATGTCCCATCCCTGTGAGACTAAAATCTTGTCTCTTCCAATGTGACTCAACAAAGATAAAATCACCTTTGCTGCTTGCCCAGACAATAGCTGATGTGTATTGGGCAGAGCCACTGGAATGACTCTTGGGAAGGTGCAAGGACAAAGATTGCTCCCTGGACCACAGCTGCCCTGACAACAATGGACCAAGGCCACTGTTATACCTTCGGGAATATGAAAAAGACAAGACCATCTCCACCCATCAGGTGCCCTGCAAAGGGAGGATGGTGAGACCTTTGGAAGTCCTTTACAACTCAAAGCATCCCATGATATTAAATCTAGGTGGTCACTACTCACTCTGACTCAGCCACTTGTCAATTGCACTCTCGTATTTTTGGGGTTCCTGTAACCAGTCATGATGCCACCTAAGGTTGGCAATCACATTTGAGTAATTCTGACCCAAACTTTGTTTCCAAGTGATAAACTCCCGTTTGTTATACTCTTGAACAGCAGAAGAAACCTTTGGGTAGTTGACTACAGAGCGGAGAATCTCATCCAAGGAACGCACTACACCTGGGAGTTTCATGGCGACATTTCTCAGCTCATCTGGATCTTCAGAGAGATCTGAAAGGAACCAATACCATGTCAGGGAAGAGCCAAGTTTGCATCTCAGTGAAGGGAGCAGGCAGGGGAGGAAGGTGGTAAGGTACCAAAGAGCTGTGGGAGCACCGAGCAGCCGTCCCCGTAGGCGATGTATTTCCACCGGCCAGCACGCAGCATGTAGCTGGAGGAGTTCACATTGCACCCATGGAACTCACTCAGCACCCAGGGGGGCCGAGCTGACACCTTCTGGGGGGACACTCCACTGTCAGCCTCTCCACTGTCAGCCTCTCCACGTAGCAGAGGGATAAGAGAATACCCACTGAGGTTCTGTGGCACAGGAATTCCTGCTATATCTAAGCAGAGACACACAGGGTAAGTACAGGAGCCAGCTATGGGCACTGACAGCACAGAAGGCCAAGGGCAGCCTGGGCTGCATCCAAAGCAATGTGGCCAGAGCTGGAGAGAGGGGATCCTGCCCCTCTGCTCTGGGGAGACTTTCTCTGCAGGGCTGTGTCCAGCTGTGGGACCCCAACAGAAGAAGGACATGGATCTGCTGGAGAGGGTCCAGTGGAGGCCAGAAAGGTGATCAGAGGGCTGGAGAAGCTCTGCTACATGGACAGACTGGGAGAATTGGGGCTGTTAGCCTGCAGAAGGGTTCACAAAGATCTCAGAGATGTGTTTCACTATCTGCAGGGGAGCTGCAGGCAGGCTGGGGAGGGACTGTTGAGAAGGGGCTGTGGGGCTAGGCCCAGGGGCAGTTGTTTGGCAGTGGAGCAGGGCAGGGTTAGGCTGGACATCAGGAGGGAGTTGTGCAGAAGGAGGGTGGGGAGAGACTGGCACAGGCTGCCCAGGGAGGTAGTGGAGGTTCCATCCCTACAGACATTCAAGGTCAGACTTGATGGGGTCCAATGAAGCTTGATGAGGCCCTCAACACAAGAAGGACAGGGACCTGATGGAGAGGGTCCAGAGGAGGCAACGAAAATGATCAGGGGGCTGAAGCACCTCTGCTACAACAGGCTGGGGATGTTCAGCCTGGAGAAGCGAAGGCTCCAGGCAGACCTTAGAGCAGCCTGCCAGTACCTGAAGGGAGTTACAAGCAGGCTGCAGAGGGACTCTTCCCAAAGGCCTACAGTGACAGGACAAAGGTAAATGATTTGAGCAGAGCAGATTGAGATTGGATGTGAGGAACAAGGTCTGCATACTGAGGGTGGCCGAGCATTGGAATAGGCTGTCCAGAGACGTGGTTGAGGCCCCATCCCTGGAAACATTCAAGGTGAGTCTTGACAGGGCTCTGAGCAACCTGATCTAGTGGAAGATATCCCTGCTGACTGCAGAAGGGCTCCAGTTTGTGGCCATTGCCCCTTATCCTATCAGAGGACACCACTGAAAAGAGCCTGGCCCCTTCTTCTCAACATCCATCCCTCAGACATTTATAAACTGCTGTTCTCCAGGCTCAATAGCTCCAGGGCTTTCAGCCTTTCCTCACCAGACAGAAGGTTCCAGTCCCTTCATCATGCTCACAGCCTCTGTTGGACTCTCTCCAGTGGTTCCCTGTCCTTCTTGAACTGGGGAACCCAGAACTGAACACAATGATCTAAATGTGGCCTCACAAGGTCTGACTAGACAGGCAGGAGAATCTCCCTTGACCTGCTGGCCACACTCTTCCTAGTGCACACAGGAGACCAATGGTCACAAGGGCACATTGCTGTCCCATGGAGTGCTTATTGGCCTCACCAGGGCAGAGCAGAATGTTGACAACAGCAGCAATGTGAAGGAGCATCATCAGCTCCTTTACTCAACTTCTACATCCATTTATTATTTTTTTTTCCACATTTTATGTTTAGCCCACAGGAATGCTCCACAAGATGAATTGTTGTCTCCTGTTGTGTTCCTGCAGGACCTTGCAACGTGGAGACAATCCTGACTCTACCACTATGGCACAATAACAATTGGGAAAAAATCAAAATCAGTGTGAAATGACTCAACTCACCGAGCATGGTAGGATATATATCCACAAGAGAGACCATATTTGGTACTTGCTGCCCTTCTTTCACACCTGGCCCCACAGCTAAGAGGGGAACATGGGAGCTGCCTTCATACATGCTCATCTTGTAGAACTGCCGGTGGTCCATGGCCAGCTCTCCATGATCTGCAGTGAACATAACCATTGTCTTCTGAAGCAGCTTGGTGTCTCTCAAGGCTGAAATAATCTCACCTGCAACAGGAAGAAGACACATCATAAACATTCCTTCCAACTTCTGCACCTGCTAAGCAGCACACACAAACCCTAAGGAATCCCAGCCAGAGGACTGGAAACTCTTCCCTTTGCCACACAAGGCAGAGGCCAAAGTGCTGAGCTCGGAAGGACAAAGTCAGTTTGCAGATGACACTAAGATGGGACAGAATGTTGATCTGCTTACAGGTAGGAGGGCTCTGCAGAGGCACTTAGGCTGGCTGGGTCAAGGTCAATGGGATGAGTTTCAACAAGTGCTGGGCCCTGCCCTTGGATCATAACAACCCCAGGAAGGCTCCAGGCTGGGAGCAGAGTGTCTGGGAAGTGCCCAGCAGAAAAGGCCCTGGGGGGTGCTGGGTGGCAGCAGCTGGAGCTGAGGCAGCAGTGGCCAGGGGAGCAAGAAGGGCAGCAGCAGCCTGGGCTGGAGCAGCAATGGTGTGGGCAGCAGGGGCAGGCCAGGGCTTGTGCCCCTGGGCTGGGCACTGCTGAGGCTGCAGCTCGAGTGCTGCCTTCAGCTCTGGGCCCCTCACTGCCAGAAGGACACTGAGGGCTGGAGCAGAGGCAGAGAAAGGCAAGAAAGGTGGGGAAGGGTCTGGAGAGGAGCAGCTGAGGGAGCTGGGGGGGTTGGTGTGGAGCAGAGGAGGCTGAGGGAGACCTCCTTGCTCTCTGCAGCTCTCTGAGAGGAGGCTGGAGTCAAGTGGGGGTTGGGCCCTTCTCCCAAGGAACAAGAGATAGGACAAGAGGAAATGGCCTGAAACTGTGTGAGGGTAGGTTTAGGTTGGATAGTAGAAGAAGCATCTTCCCCAAAAGGGTTCTCAAACTTTGGCACAGGCTGCCCAGGGAGGTTGTGGAATCCCCATCCCACCCTGGAGGTGTTGCAGAAAGGTATGGCCATGGCGGTGATGGGTTAAAGGTTGGACTGGATGTTCTTGGAGGGCTTTTCCAATCCAAACAATTCCATGATTCTGTGGGGCTTACATCTGAATTGTGGAGTTATTTCTATCTCTCAGAAGACCAGCCCTATCAGCATTTTCTTAAGAGAAATCAAGAAGAACAACACCCACAGCACAATAGGAGGTTTCCTACCCAGCATGGCATCTGTCTCTGAACACATAGCATAATAAAATGTTCTGATATTTCTCACTTCTTCCTTTGTAAACTCTCCTGTGCAGTTCTTGGTGTAAGATGAGTAATAGTCCACTGGGTGCATCTCTGAGAGAGGAGACCACTTAGGAATTTTCACAGCTCCATATTTTACCTCAAAGCAAGAGGAAATTAACATTAACAACTGGACTAAAGAATTCTTATAATAACAGGTTTAATTTAAAACTTCTAGCATAAATTCACAGTTCTCAGCTTGCAGTCCACTACGTGGTGCTGCCCTGGAAGACTGGACCTTAGAGGTCTCATCCAACATTCTATGAGTCTACTTTCTTTGTACTTTCTCTCTATCCCCACAGGTATGAAGTAATTTTAAAAGAGCTGCAAAAATCAGCTAGCTCTTGCTTCCTGCAAACAAAAAGTGTTTTTTTCCCCACAAGCTTCCTCTTGCCAGAAACATTCCTAGAAGGACCCACAACCTATTACAAATAAATCCACATCTGTCCACTTTCACTTGTACATTTTTTCCTATCACTCTGTAATTTAGTTGCACCTAAAGACATCTTGCAATTCCCCAGTAGAAAAGACCAAATGAGTTCCATAAATTGTGTAAGGATTTGCGTGTTTTTTTCTTTTGAAGTCAGCAAAAAGTCTTTTCCAACCTAATTCTCAGTTCTTCAGTTTCAGAGAAAGTTAAAGCCTTTACGCAGTGAGTGATGTTCTGACCTATTTATCCTTATTTTATGGCAGGGAGTGGCATCTGGAGACCACAGAAGCCAGAGGAAAAAAACTGTTAGCTGCTTCTCTGACATGCTCTGCTGTCTGCTGGCTTTCCACACACAGGCAAAATAGGAACTTCCTGCACTCTGAAAACATTGAAAAGCCTGGAAAAACGTGAGCAGAACAGAGAGGCTTCTGCTGTGTCTTACACCTTCATGTTGTAAGTTCATGTTGCAGGAGAAGCCAATCTCTCACTACAGAACCCAGGCTGAACTGTTATAACAAGCCCTGCAACAGAAATTCTGCACTTCAGTTTGCTCAGCCTTAAAGCAGAAATCTCAAAATCTCATCCATGCACCAGCTTGCTGTGTACTGACATATCCAAATCATGTGAGAAACAAAATACTGCTGGTAATGACATTTAAAAGAAATCCATTTGCATTTAAACTCATTTTCACCTACCTTTTGGAGCCAATAGGGAGATGTCAAGAACGTAGAAGCTCCAAAATTTTCTCCTGCATAGGGTGATGGATATGGGTGTGGTAAATTTAGCCCCAGGTAAAGAGCAAAGGGTTGAGTGAGGTTAATGGCTTCTTCCTTGATCCAGCTCACAGCTTTATCAGTGTTCTTCCAGTCTGCCTCCATCACTCTCACGAGCTTCCTGTCCCCTGTCAGGTTTACCATGGGTCTCCCTTCTTGCCGCAGCAGGAAGTCAACATCCCTGGTCCAGGCTTCTACACGGTTACTGAAAACACACAGACAGAGTCACAGACGGCAGCAGGTGAGAAGGGACCCCCAAAGGGCATTTTGTCCAACACAACTGCAGTTAGCAGGGACAGGTTCTGCACTACTATGGTGGTGGAACACTGCAACAGATTGCCCAGGGAGGTGGTTGAGGCCCCATCCCTGCAGATACTCAAGGTGAGGCTCAACAGGGCTCTAGGCAACCCAATTTGGCTGGAGATGTCTCTGCTGACTGCAGGGGGTTGGAGTAGGTGACCTTTGGAGAAACTCTTGGCAGTGAGGGTGGGGAGACACAGGCACAGGTTGCTCAGGGAGGCTGTGGGTGCCTCTGCCCTGGAGGTGCTGGAGGCCAGACTGGATGAGGCCTTGAGCAACCTGGGCTGGTGGGAGGTGTCCCTGCCCATGGCAGGGGGGTTGGAACTGGATGATCTCTGAGGTCCCTTCCAATCAAAACCATTCTGTGAATCTAATCTTTTAGTAGAAGTTTTTGTTTCTTACTGGAACAAACCCCCAAAACCGACACAGAAGTAGTAAGAACACCACAAAATAATGCCAAAAGACATTCAAAGCAGAGGACCTGAGGTTGAACACCCATCTGCTCATGGTGAGATGCCAAGTTACTAAGAAGAGCTGCAGGGAGAGAAAAGAGGAAACATCATCTGTACACAGATATTTCACCGTCTGCTGAAGCAAGCATGCATGAAGTTTTTGCTGTGTCAGTCCCTATTTCAAGCAATTTTTCTTTCCAGTGTAGAAGTGATATGGGTTAAAAAAGGGGGAAAAAAGCTTTTTTTTCTTTTTTTTTACTGCAAAGGAAAACATTACTTCGGACAGATTGTGAAGCGGATATTATTTATCAAGTGTTCTGTAGCTAAAAAGCAGTCTGTACCTCAACTATTAACCACTGAAGTCACAACATCACAGAATCTTGGATGGGACCTCCAGAGATCACCTAGTCCAAAATCCCTGCCAAAGCAGGGTCACCTAGGGCAGGCCACACAGAAACACATCCAAGGTGGGTTCAGAAGTTTTCCAGACAAGGAGACTCCACAACCTCTCTGGGCAGCCTGCTACAGGGCTCCAGCATCTTCACTCCAAAGAATTTCCTCCCACGGAAATGACCCACACTGGAGTAGTTTGTGAAGAACCACAGCCCATAGGAAGGACTGGCAATGGAGAGGATCATTATTGTGGCCTTCCAGTAACTTAAAGGGGGCCTACAAGAAAGCTGGGGAGGGACTTTTGAGTGTGTCAGGGAGCGATAGGGCTGGGGGAATGGAGCAAAACTAGAAATGGGCAGACTCAGATTGGATGTTTGGAAAAAGTTCTTCCTCATGAGGGTGATGAGAGACTGGCACAGGTTGCCCAGGGAGGTGGTGGAATCCTAATCTCTGGAGGTTTTTAAGGCCAGGCTAGATGTGGCTATGAGCAACCTGATGTGGTGTGAGGTGTCCCTGCCCATGGCAGGGGTGTTGGAACTGGATGATCATTGAGGACCCTTCCAACCCTGACAATTCTGTGATTCTACAGAAGGCTGTCTCCTGTTGGAGAGACTCCACACTGGAGCAGGGCAAGAGTGTAAGGAGCCCTCTCCCTAGAGCAGGATGAACCAACCTTTTAATGAACTTTTAATGGAACTGAGGGAAAAAAAGAGGGTGTATCACCAATGGAAGAGAGGGGAGGCAACCCACAGAATGTTTAAGGATGTTGCTAGGTCTTGTAGGAAGAAAATTAGGGAGGCAAAAGCACACTTGGAGCTTAAACTGGCCTCTGCTGTGAAGGACAACAAAAAGTCCTTCTATAAATACATTAATAGCAAGAGGAAGGGCAAGGACAACCTCCACTCCTTGGTGGACACGGAGGGGAACGTTGTGATAAGGGATGAGGAAAAGGCAGAGATACTTAACACCTTCTTTGCCTCAATTTTGGCTAGAAGGACAGAATGTCTTCCTGACAGCTGGCCTGCAGAGCTGGCAGAAGGAGCCAGGGAGCTGCACAGTTTCCCTATGTTCCATGAGGAGGTGGTTGGAACTCTCCTTAGCAGCTTGGATCCCCACAAGTCCATGGGACCAGATGGGATTCATCCTAGGGTGCTGAGAGAGCTGGCAGACGAGCTGGCCAAGCCACTCTCCATCATTTTCCAGCAGTCCTGGCTCACTGGCGAGGTCCCAGAGGACTGGAAGCTGGCCAACATGGTGCCCATCCACAAGAAGGGCCGGTTGGATGAGCCAGGGAATTACAGGCCTGTCAGCCTGACCTCAGTACCAGGCAAGATCATGGAACAGGTCATCCTGAGTGCAATAACACAGCACTTAGAGGATGGCCAAGGGATCAGGCCTAGCCAGCATGGATTTAGGAAGGGCAGGTCCTGCCTGACCAACCTGATCTCCTTCTATGATCAGGTGACCCGCCTGGTGGATGTGGGGAGGCCTGTGGATGTAGTCTACCTGGACCTCAGCAAGGCCCTTGACACTGTACCCCATAGCAAACTGCTGGCCAAGCTGTCAGCCCATGGCTTGGACGGGAGCACACTGTACTGGGTTAGGAACTGGCTGGAGGGCCGAGCCCAGAGAGTGGTGGTGAATGGTGCCACATCCAACTGGCGGCCAGTCACCAGTGGTGTGCCCCAAGGATCAGTGTTGGGCCCTGTGCTCTTTAACATCTTTACTGATGATCTGAATGAGGGCATTGAGTCCATCAGCAGTACATTTGCTGACGACACCAAGCTGGGGGCAGGAGTTGATCTGCTGGAGGGTAGAGAGGCTCTGCAGAGGGACCTCGACAGGCTGGACAGATGGGCAGAGTCCAAGGGCATGAGATTTAACACATCCAAGTGCCGGGTTCTGCACATTGGCCACAACAACCCCATGCAGTGCTACAGGCTGGGGTCAGAGTGGCTGGAGAGCAGCCAGGCAGAGAGGGACCTGGGGGTACTGGTGGATGGTAGGCTGAACATGAGCCAGCAGTGTGCCCAGGCAGCCAAGAGGGCCAATGGCATCCTGGCCTGCATCAGGAACAGTGTGGCCAGCAGGAGCAGGGAGGTCATTCTGCCCCTGTATACTGCACTGGTTAGGCCGCACCTCGAGTCCTGTGTCCAGTTCTGGGCCCCTCAGTTTAGGAAGGAGGTTGACTTGCTGGAACGAGTCCAGAAAAGAGCAACAAAGTTGGTGAGGGGTTTGGAACACAAGCCCTATGAGGAAAGACTGAGCGAGCTGGGGTTGCTCAGCCTGGAGAAGAGGAGACTCAGGGGTAACCTTATCACTCTCTACAACTACCTGAAGGGAGGTTGTAGACAGGTGGATGATGGTCTCTTCTCCCAGGCACCCAGTACCAGAACAAGGGGACACAGTCTCAGGCTGCGCCAGGGGAGGTTCAGGTTGGATGTTAGGAAGAAGTTCTATACAGAGAGAGTGATTGCCCATTGGAATGGGCTGCCCAGGGAGGTGGTGGAGTCGCTGTCATTGAAGGTGTTCAGGAGGAGACTTGATGGGTTGCTTAGTGCCATGGGTTAGCTGTTTGTGTGGGTTGGATTGGTTGATGGGTTGGACACGATGATCCTGAAGGTCTCTTCCAACCTGGTTTGGTTTATTCTAATAAAGGTTTATTCTAACCACAGGAGGAAGGGGAGGGAAGGCGGTTTTAAGAGTTGTTTTTTCTTTCTCTTTACCCTACTCTGCTCTAATGGGTAATAAATTAAACTAGTTTCCCATCTCAGCTCTCTTCCGCCCATGATGGCCACTGGTGAACATCTGCTGTCCTTGTCTTGACTCACAAGCCTTCTGTTACACTTTCTCTCTCCTGCCCTGCTGGGGAGGGCAGCAAGAGAGAAGCTTTGGGGGGCATCTGGTACCCAGCCAGGGTCAACACACCACAGCACACATCTGTGAAATCATATGGTGTTAAAAAAAACAACCAAAAAACGAAACTCCAAACCAATAAACCTGGTATTTTGTGACAGCAGATGCCATATTCAAGACCACCAAACATGTTTTTTTTCCTTCTACTTTTCCTACACTGCTGATATGATCAGCACGGGAAGGCTGAAGGCAAGGCAAAAATGGTCCATGAGTTTCATGTGGGGAACAACGCCTGTGAGCAAAAGTAGCATGGCTAGCAGATGGAGAGGAGATTCTTCCCCTCTGCTCTGCTGAGACCTCACCTGGAGCGCTACATCCAGCTCTGGAACCCTCAGCACAGGAAGGACCTGGACCTGATGGAGAGGGTCCAGACGAGGACCACGAAAATGACTAGGGGCTTGGACCAGCTCTGCTACAAGGCCAGGCTGAGGCAGCTGGGGTGTTCAGCCCGAGGAGAGAAGGCTTCAGGGAGACTTAAGAACAGCCTTACAGTACCTGAAGGGGGTTACAAGAAGGATGGAAAGAGAGTGTTTGCAAAGGTCTGCAAGGACAGGACCAGGGGCAGTGGTTTGAAATTCGAGAAAGGCAGAATCAGACTGGATGTGAGGAACAAGCTCTGCAGCTTAAGGGTGGTGGAACACTGCAATAGGTTTCTTAGGAAGGCTGTTGAGGTTTCATCCCTGGACATATTCAAGGTGAAGCTCAACAGGGTTCTGAGCACCTGATCTAGTGGAGGATGTCCCTGCTGACTGCAGGGGTGTTGAACTGGATGACCTTTGGAGGTCCCTTCCAACCCAGACCATTGTGTGATTCTATGATAAAAAATAACCTTCCCTCAAGCTTGGACAAAGTCACAGCCCTGATACTCACTTGCTAGCTACAGGTGCAAGCCAAAGCGCATCTCCATGAGACATACTTGGTTCTGCAGAGAGTTGCAGGAGAGACACAATTGTCTAACAAAACCTTCTTTAAATTAAAGCACTTTAATTAGAGAAAGAACCCACCTGACAGACCATGACAAGCCTCATTCACTCCTGTCCAATCTGTAGCAGAACAATGACATGATTAGGGCAAAGCTAGTGAGGGGTTAGGAGAGCAGGTCTTGCAAGAGGCTGAGGGAGCTGGGGTTGTTCATGCTGAAGAAGAGGAGACTGAGAGAAGATCTCATTGCTCTCTACAAATCCCTGAAAGGAGGCTGCAGCCAGGTCAGGGCTGGGCTCTGCTCCCTAGTCTCAGGTAATAGAAGAGGATGAAATGTCCCAAAATTGTGCCAGGGGATGCTGAGGTTTGCCATAAGAACAATTTCTGTGCTGCAGAGCAGTCAGGGATTGGCATAGGCTGCCCAGGGAGCTGGTGGAGTCACAGGTGTTCAGGAAATGAGTAGATGTGTCATTTCAGGGCATGGTCTAGTGGTCATGGAAGTGCTGAGTAGAAGGTTTTACTTGATGATCTTAGAGGTCTTTTCCATCCTATGTGATTCTATGACCTTAGGAAAGTTTACAAATACCTAAAGGGTGGGGGGGAAGAAGGAGTAAGGCTCTTGTCAGTGGTATCCTGTAATAGGTCAAGGAGCAATGGGCACAAACTGGAACCCAGGAGGTTCCACCTCAGCATGAGGACAAACTTCTTTGTGAGAGGGTGCTGGAGCCCTGAAGCAGGCTGCCCAGAGAGGTTGTGGAGTCTCCTCTGGAGTCTTTCCAGCCCCTTCTGGATGTGTTCCTGTGTGACCTGCTCTGGCAGGGGGGTTGGACTGGATAAGCTCTGGAAGTCCCTTCCAATCTCTACCATTCCATGACTGTGTGATTCCCTCTGATTACCTTACTGAATGATGTCCAGAAGTGTAGTCTAGTTTCCCATACTTCTGTGTGTGGTAGCCATGCTTCTCCATCAGATCCATCCATGTCACATAACCTGGATCTAGGCCTTTGAAGTTATTCCAAGATTCTGTTACATGAGTGAAAAGACCACTCCACATAGCTGAAGGCAAAAAAAAAAAAAGGAGAAACATAGGTTTTGATGAACAAGTAGTACTTACTGCCTAAATTCAAATAGAATATACTTGAAAATGGATCAGTCTTCTCATTGTTTTATAAGTAAAAGGCCACATTGTGATCCAACAGAGCAGAGAGCACAAAGCATCACTCTTCCAAATCTTACTTTCATCAACACAAGTAAATTTGCTACAATAATTGCCAGAATGATCATACATGGTGACCTTACTCTGGCAGGGGGGTGTGACTAGATGATCTCCAGGGGTCCCTTCCAAGCCTTACCAGTCTGTGACTCTGTGAAATCTGCCAAAATTAAATCCTGTGACATTTCCTAGCATGATTTAAACTTGAGTGTCCATCTGATGTTTCACCTGGCCCTACCTGCACGGGAAGGACAACAAATGGGGGAGTTGGTGTAGGCATTGAGAAAGATGGTGCCAGATCTGCTCATGAAGTGTATGGAAGGTAAATCCACAGTCTGGTTTCCTGGGTGAAATGTCAGGCGTCCATCCTGCAAACAGAGGAGAAAAAAAGAGTTTATGAACAGCAGGAACCCCAAACGATCATGGAATCATTAAGGTTGGAAAACAACCTCTAAGATCATCAAGTCCAACTACTGACTGCATCCATTCACGAATTTGTTACCCTGACCCTGTATCACTCAGTTCTAGTCAGGCATGGAAAATATAAAGTGTTGAAAAGTTTTCATAGAACCATAGAATCATTTCAGTTCACAGGATAGTCTGGGTTGGAAGGGAGCTCCAAAAGGCATCCACTCCAACCCCCTCTGCAGTCAGCAGGGACATCCCCAACTAGAACAGGTTGCCCAGAGTCCTGTTGAGCCTCACCTTGAACATCTCCAGGGATGGGGCCCCAACTACCTCCCTAGGCAGCCTGTTCCAATGTTCCACTACCCTCAAGGTGCAGAACTTGTTCCTCACATCCAACCTAAACCTGCTCTTCTCTAATTTCAAACCATTGTCCCTTGTCCTGTCACTGCAGGCCTTTGCAAACAGTCTCTCTCCATCCTTTATATAGCCCCCTTCAGGTACTGGTATTAAAATAACCATCAATAAATCACAGAAGGGCAGGGGTAGGAAGGGATCTCTGGAGGACAAGTCCAGCTCCCCTGCCAGAGGAGGTTCACCTAGAGCAGGCTGCACAGGATGACAACCAGGAAAGTTTTGAATCACCCCAGAGATGAGAGATTTCACAACCTCTCTGAGCAGCCTGTTACAGTGCTCTGGTACTTCAAAATAAAGAAGTTCCTTCTCATTTTTAGAAGGATCCTCCTATGTTCAGCTTTGTTTCATTACCCCTTCTCCTGTCTCTGGGTAGCACTGCAAAAAGCCTGGCCCCATCCTCCTAACACCCACCACTGAAGTATTGATCAGCATTAACAGCATTGCCCTCAGTCTTCCACAGGCTCAACGGCCCCAGGTCTCAGCCTTTCCTCCTCACAGAGATGTTCCAGTCCCCTCAGCATCTTTGTAGCTCTTTGCTGTACTCTCTCCAGCAAGCCCCAGTCCTTCTTGAACTGGGGAGCCCAGAACTGAGCCCAGGACTCCAGATGTGGCCTCACCAGGGCAGAGTTGAGGGGGAAGAGAATTTCCCCTTCACCTGCTAGCCACACTCTTCTCTGTGTACCCCAGGATAGCATTTGACTTCGTGGCCACATTGCTGGGTCATGAGCATCCTGTTGTCCCCCAGCACACCAAGGTCCTTTACCTTGGAGCTGCTTCCCAGCAGCCCCCCCCACCTCCCCTGTACTGCTGCAGGAGGTTGTTCCTCCTCAGGTGCAGGACCCTGCACTTGCCCTGGTTGACCTTCATGAGGTTCCTCTCACACGGCTCTCAGCCTGTCCAGATCTCACTGGATGACAGCACAGCCTCAGGGGCTGTCAGCCACTCCTCCCAATTTGGTGTCATCAGCAAACTGCCTGAAGGTCCTCTCTGCCCTTTCATCCAGGTTATTGATGAAGATCCTGGACAGGACTGGAACCAGTACTGACCTCTGGGGAACACCACATCTTAAACACCTCCAAGGACTCTGTGCCACTGACCACAACCCCCTGAGCTGTATCTTCCAGACCCACTCCACTGCCCATTCATCTAACACACACTTCCCAAGCTTGCCTGTGAGGATGCTGTAGGAGGCTGTGTAGAAAGCCTTGTTGAAATCAAGGTAGGCAATGTCCACTGCCCTCCCCTCCCCTGTCCATCCAGTCATGCCCTTGTAGAAGCCTATCAGACTACTCAGACACGACTTCCCTGTGGTGAATCCATGTTAACTACTTCTGCTAACCCACCTTTCCTCTTTCCTCCACATGCTTGGAGATGATGCCAAGAACAAAATGTTCCATTCTTTTTCCAGGGATCACTGAAACACAGCCACTAGAAATGGATGATCAGAGGGCTGGAGCACCTTTCCTATGAGGACAGGCTGAGAGAGCTGGGTTGCTCAGTTTGGGGAAGAGAAGGCTCTGAGGACACTTTGTTGTGGCCTTCCAGCACCTGAAGAGGGCTACAAGAAAGCTGGGGAGGGACTTTTGAGGGTGTCAGGGAGTGATAGGACTGGGGGGAATGAAACCAAGCTAGAGGAGGGGAGATTTAGATTAGACCTTAGGAAGATGTTCTTCCCTATGAGGGTAGTGAGAGACTGGCACAGGTTGCCCAGGGAGGTGGTGGAAGCCTCACCCCTGGAGGTGTTTAAGGCCAGGCCGGATGTGGCTGTGAGCAACCTGTAATGTGAGGTGTCCCTGCCCATAGCAGGGGGGTTGGAACTGGATGATCCTTGAGGTTCCTTCCAACCCTAACAATACTGTGAAATGTAAAACCATACCTACTGATTCCTTTAGTCTTTGCCCTTTTACCTGCAGTCACTCAACTGGCAAGTCCATTGCAAGACTTGGAATACCTACTAAAAGCCTATGCAGGTCAATACATGATGCCCACAAGCTTAATTCAGCTGTTTCTCAGCCACAGAAATTCTCCATCCCATCTGCTGTGAAGACTTAGGATTTACAATGGCAGGAATAGCAGTGCTCAGTGGCCTTCCTCTCCTTCTTGCTTTTCAAACCAACAGGTAAGCATGCATTCCACACATCAGCTCTGTTCCTATAATTGCTGCCCTGCCTCACAGCTTGACACCCATGCCCTTCTCCACCTCAAGCTGGAGTGAGAAGTTGTACAAACCACAGCTGGCCACAGGAACTACCCCCACGGAAGCTTCTGGCTATCACAGTGCACCTGATGTAAACACACTGCACACCCCAGGGACGACAGCCAAGTTTGGCTTAGGGTACAGGAGTTACCCAACGTGACAGAGACATAGGACACCTGCCCTCATCCTCCCAAGAAAGCCCTCACAGAATCAGATCGCATCACAGCATGGTGGGGGGGTGGAAGAGACCTCTGGAGCTCACCCAGTCCAAGCCCCCTGCTCCAGCTGAGCACCCACAGCTAGGGGGAATGGAATGAAGCTGGAGGTGGGGAGATTCAGGCTGGATGTGAGGAGGAGGTTCTTCACCATGAGAGTGGTGAAACCCTGGAATGGGTTGTCCAGGGAGGTGGTTGAGGCCCCATCCCTGGAGGTGTTTAAGCCCGGGCTGGATGAGGCTCTGGCCAGCCTGCTCTAGTGTGGGGTGTCCCTGCCCACGGCAGGGGGATTGGAACTAGATGATCCTTGTGGTCCCTTCCAACCCTGACTGATACTATGATACAATGCCCAGGGGGGTTGGAAGCTCTCCACACAAGGAGACTCCACAACCTCTCTGGGCAGCCTGCTCCAGGCCTCCAGCACCCTCACACCAAACAACTTTCTCCTCCTGCTCACATTCAACCTCCTGCCCTCCACTTTCTGCCCCTTGGCCCTTGGCCTGTCCCTGGGCACCACTGAGCAGAGCCTGGCCCCAGCCTCTTGCCCCCCACAGCTCCTTTAGCTCTTGCTGAGCATTGCTCAGCTCCCCTCTGGGGCTGCTCTTCTCCAGGCTCTCAGCCTTTGCCCCTCACAGACTCCAGGCCTCTCAGTATCTTCGTACCCTCTGCTGCAACCTGTTGTCCCCCAGCACTCCCAGGTCCTCCTCCAGGGAGCTGCTTCCCAGCAGGTTTCCCGTACTGCTGCAGGAGGTTGTTCTTCCCCTGGTGCAGGACACTGCGATCGCCCTGGTTGAACTTCACGATGTCACCCTGCACTCAGCCCTCCAGGTCCACCCGTGGAGGCGACGCAGAATAAAAACCAGGGCTATTTTCACACCCCTGCGGCTGCCGAGCCACGGCAACCCCGCGGAGGCCCCACTCAGCCCCGCGCCGCCGCCGAGCGCCACTGCCCAGGCACGGCGCGCCGCAACCCCTCCACCCGCGCAGGGACCGGCCCGGCCCGGCCCGGCTCCTCACCATAGAATCGCAGACCACCAGCACCACGTTGGTCCGAGGCTGACCGGCGGGGGCGAAGGGCCGGGGCCGCGCCGCTGCCCAAGGCGCGGCGGCCATGAGGAGCAGGAGCAGCCCAGGCAGCCTCAGCGCCCCGCCGGCCCCCATCGCCCCGCCGGCCCCCATCGCCCCGGCTGCCGGCCCCGCTCTGCGCGCCCGGGGCAAAACAGAGCGCCGCACGGAACCGGCAGAGCTCTGCTATTCCGCTTCTGCGCAGAGCGAGGCCTTAAGTGACTGAAATTCGCGGCGGTCTTTAGTTGTAGAGGGAAACCGCCTTAATCACGCCTCGTGTAACGCCGACGAACGCTGCGTGTGCCTGCCCCTTAAGGTGCTCTGAAAAGATAGATACGGCTGCCCTGGGAGATAAGGCTACCCTTTAATTCACTGCCCATGGTCGGGGGGGAAGGGGCTTCTCCTCTCGTTAAGAACTGAGTTGTTGGGTTTTTTTTTCACATTGTAATAAAGTAAGTTCAACATCAAGGCACCAATTTGTGGAATGTATTTGGGCAGGTGCTTTCCCTAGCTTTAGGAGGGGAGGGGGCTTTGGGATGGGTTGGGTATTTCTGTGTGGGCTGTTGGGTTTTGTGTGTATGTGTGGTTGTTGTTGGGGTTTTGGTTGGTTGGTCGTTTCACATTTTAATAATACCATAAGACCCGAAGAGTGCTGGGGGATGGAGCTAAAGCTGGCTGGCACCCAGGCACTAGTGCTGTCTGTATCAGTGGTTTGGGGAAGGGCATTGAGGCTCCTCCAGGCAGTTTGCAGGTGACACCAAGCTGGGTGGCTGTATCCCATCTGACAGAGAGTAGGGGGGCTTTGCAGCATCATCTGGACTTGGTAATGATCCTGAGGGTCTTTCCCAACCTGAATGCCTCTGGCTCTTTGTGTCAAGTTCAACCAGGCCAAGTGCTGGGTCCTGCACCTGGGTCACAACAACCCCATGGGGAGCTACAGACCTGGGGATGTGTGGCTGGGAAGCTGCAACGTGGAGAGGAACCTGGGGTGTTGGATGGCAGTCACTGAACATGAGCCAGCAGTACCCAGGTGGCCAAGAAAGCCAAAGACATCTTGGCTTGGGTCAGAAACAGGGAGGGACAGGAAGTGACCATCCCCCTGTGCTCAGCACTGGGGAGGCCACATCTCGAGAGCTGTGTTCAGCTCTGAGCACCTCACTACAGGCAGGACATTGAGGGGCTGGAGCCTGTCCAGAGGAGACCAATAAGACTGGGGAGGGGGCTGGAGCTCATGGCCTATAAGGAGGGGCTGAGGGAGCTGGGGGTATTCAGGCTGGAGAAGAGGAGGCTCAGGAGAGACCTCATTGTTCTCTACAGCTCTCTGAAGGAAAGTTAGAACAAGGAAGGGTCAGCCTGTGCTCCTTGGTGGCAAGGGACAGGACCATAGGAAATGGTTCCAAGCTCTGGTAGAGGAGGTTCAGGCTGGATGCTAGGAAATATTTCTTCTCAAATATTGGAATGGCCTGCTCAGGGCAGTGCTGCAGAAACCATCCCTGGGGATGTTTAAGCAGCCTGTAGAGCTGGTGCTTAGGGACATGGTTTAGTGATGACCCTTCAGTGCTGGGTTGAAGGTTGGACTGGATGAGCTTTGAGATCTCTTCCAACCAGACCTTTTCTGTGATAATGAAGTAAGTTCAACATCGGAGCACCAGAATTTCTGAAAATTATTTGGGCAGGGCGCTTCTCCAGCTAGGAGGGGTGGTGGTTTTTTGTTTGTTTTTTCAGTTTTCCCACAATATAAAGATATTGTAGTGAGGTAAGTTCAACATCAAGGCACCAATTTGTGATATTCATTTAGCCAGAAGGGTTTCTCTAGCTAGGAGGAGTGTTCCTCACATTATAATCATAGAATCATAGAATGTCTTGAGTTGGAAGAGATCCTAAAGATCATCTAGTTTCATCCCCCTAGCAATGGGAAGGGACAACTAGTAGCTCGACCATCACATTCACAGATTGCATCAGGTTCGAAGAGACCCTCAAAGGGCATCTTGTCCAATCCCCCTGCAATCAGCTGGGACACCTCCAACTGGAGCAGGCTGCCCAGGGCCACATCAGTTCTGAGGATGCTCAAAGCTTGATCCAGCCTTCCAGGAAATGAGACATCCGCAACATCATGATATTGTAATGAGGTAAGTCCAACATCATGGCACCAGTTTGTGAAACTTATTTGGACAGGGAGATGTGGGTCTTCACATTGCAATGAGGTAATTTCAACATCAGGGCACCAGCATGGGGTACTTTGCTGACTTTACCAAACCCTCAAGGATGCAGGTCCAGTGTTTTGGGACTCTCCAACATTTTGCAGAACTATAGTATTGTTTCAGTTGGAAAAGATCCCAAGATCATCAAGTCCAACCGTGAACCTAAGGCCATTAAGCTATGTACCCAAGTGCTATGCCCATACATTTCTTGATGAGGTTCCCTTGGAACCTCAGTATACTCTTGTCTTAAGGCAGAGACTATTAATGCAAGTTCATCAATTCCTCTTCCTGACATTATTTTATCTTAGGGTAAACAATGTCACCCTAAGTTTTAGGTGTTCAATCCTCTAGATGAGTGGGCTCAGGGGAACCTCATGAGATACAATAAGATAAAGTGTGAGGTCTTGCACCTGGGTCAGGACAATCCTAGATACCAGTTTGGGTGGGTGGATGATGAGACTGAGAGCAGCCCTCCAGAGAAGGGTTTTGGGGTTCTGGGGGCTGAGAAGCTGGACAGAAGACAGCAATGGGCACTGGCAACACAGGGCCAAGGGCAGCCTGGGCTGCATCCAAAGCAGTGTGGCCAGAGCTGGAGAGAGGGGATCCTGCCCCTCTGCTCTGCTCTGGGGAGAGCTCCCCTGCAGGGCTGTGTCCAGCTGTGGGGACACCACCAGAGGAGAGCCCTGGAGCTGCTGGAGAGGCTCCAGAGGAGGCCAGCAAGATGCTGAGAGGGCTGCAGAAGCTGTGCTGTGGGGCCAGGCTGGCAGAGCTGGGGCTGTGCAGCCTGCAGAAGAGAAGGCTGCAGGCAGAGCTGAGAGCTGCATTTGCATCTCTGCAGGGCAGCTGCAGGCAGGCTGGGGAGGGACTGTTGAGAAGGGGCTGTGGGGCTAGGCCCAGGGGCAGTGGTTTGGCAGTGGAGCAGGGCAGGGTTAGGTTGGCCCTCAGGAGGGAGTTGTGCAGAAGGAGGTTGGGGAGAGACTGGCACAGGCTGCCCAGGTAGGTGGTGGAGGCTCCATCCCTGCAGACATTCAAAGTCGGACTTGAAAGGATCTTGACCAACCTGCTCTAGATGGAGCTGTCCCTGCTGACTGCAGGGCTTAGATAGTTGCCCTTGGAGGGTCCCATCCAACCCCAGGCACTCTGTGGCTCTGTGAATGTTCATCTACTTCTTCCCAAGTCTATCAGAAGTGAATCCAAACAGTTTGAGGATGAAAACAAATTTCTCTGCTCGTGCACAGAAAGTTGTTGGCAGTGGCAGCAGCTGCTGGTTCCTGCAGCAATCCTGCAGAGCCTCTGTGTTGAGCTTTAAAACATTCTGTGTTTGCTTTTGAATTCACTCCTGGGAAACTGCTGTGGCTGATAAGATTCAGGGGCATCTGCCAGGGAACAGGCAAACTCCTTTTGCTCCATCCTTTATGTCATGGTTTTGGAGGCTAATTCTCCCACCACAGGCAAAAATAATGACTCAGACAAACGGATTGCAAAAAATGGTGGAAAGTGTAAAAGGAAAAACAATGAAAGTTTTACAGAAAACCACAAGCACCGTGACAAAGAGAGAGAGATCCCCAAAAAACATACCCAATAATGTCCCATCCCCACCTGGGAGTACACCCAAAACCCCCCCAGGACTCTTCTTCCCCCCAGAACCCAGCCTGGGACCTGGGCAGGCCCAAGGGAGGCAGCTCATGACATTTTACCTAGGCAGTGGCAAGGGAGGAAAGAGGAAGTGAAGACCCTGCACTGATGTATTATAGGGGAGCAGGACATTATGGGAATGGAATACCTGGTTTCCTGTGACCACCCCCCTGGGCTTGGCCCACCCCCCACCCTTTGGGACATCCCAGGTGTGGTCTGTGCAGTGGCATCCAGGCCAGCAGCCAGCCTAAAACACCACACTTTATCAGTGTCCATTTCCATATCTGGGGAGGTAAAAAGCAAGAGGCTTGTATAGCAACAAACATGTTCTCCAGATGGGCTCAGAGGCCAAACACATCCCAACACCCCCAGCCACTCTGAGGTGTCATACCCACAGCAGCTCTTCCAGGATGGTAAATATCAGAGCACAGAAATCCCTGATGGCTGAGGGGGCTTTGCTGGACTTGGAGATCATTTCAGTCTTGGTGCAGTATAAGGCAGCAGCAACCTGGCTGTCATAGAATCATGGAAACAACAAGGTTGGAAAAGACCTCAAAGATCATCAAGTCCAACCTGTCACCACAGACCTCATGCCTACTAGACCATGGCACCAAGTGCCACGTCCAATCCCCTCTTGAACACTTCCAGGGATGGTGACTGCACTACCTCCCTGGGCAGCATATTCCAATGGCAAATGACTCTCTCAGTGAAGAACTTTCTCCTCACTTCAAGCCTAAACCTCCCCTGGCACAGCTTGAGACTGTGTCCTCTTGTTCTGGTACTGGTTGCCTGGGAGAAGAGACCAATCCCCTCCTGGCTACAATCACCTTTCAGGTAGTTGTAGAGAGCAATAAAGTCTCCCTGAGCTCCCCTTCTCCAGGCTAAGCAACCCCAGCTCCCTCAGCCTCTCCTCATAGGGCTTGTGCTCCAAACCCCTCCCCAGCCTTGTTGCACTTCTCTGGACACGTTCAAGAGTCTCAATGTCCTTCCTAAATTGAGGGGTCCAGAACTGAACAGTCTCCTGATGCATCGTTTGAGCAGAGACAGAGATACAGCATCCAGCTCTGGAGTCCTCAGCACAGGAAGGACTTGGACCTGATGGAGAGGGTCCAGAGGAGGGACATGGAAATGATCTGAGGGTTGGAGATCCTCTGCTGCTAGGACAGGCTGAGGGAGCTGGGGTGTTCAGCCTGGAGAGGAGAAGGCTCCAGGGAGACCTTAGAGCAGCCTCCCAGTACCTGAAGGGGCTGCAAGCAGGCTGCAGAGGGACTGTTCCCAATGGCCTGCAGGGACAGGAGCAGGGGCAATGGTTTGAAATGAGAGCAGAGGAGATTGAGATTGGCTGTGAGGAACAAATTCTGCACCAGGAGGGTGTTGGAACACTGGGACAGGTTGCCCAGGGAGGTGGTTGGGGCCCATTCCTGGACATTTTCAAGGTGAGGCTGGACAGGGCTCTGGGAATTTGATTTTTTTCCCCCATCAGTTCATTTTTCTTTCTCCTTGCAGTCCCTCACAGTTCCCAAAGGTGACTGCCCAGATGAGGTGGAGCCCTTCCAGTTCAGCATGTCCAACATCATCAAAGATAACCTTCCTGGAAGCTTTGAATTCATCCAACAAACAACCTCAGGGTGAGTTTTACTTCACATTTTTCATAGCCAGTTTAAGTAGATTCTGTGGCTTTGAGCATGCAGTGCAAAACGCTAACAGCAGCCTGCTGTCGGTGATGAGCTGCAGCAGGGAATTAACTCCATGGTTTCATGACAGTTATAAATGTTGGCTTTGATTTGGATTTATTTGGGGTTTGCCCATAAAAGTAATTAAACAAAACCTCAACAACAACCGAAACAAGGAAGAGGGTGGCACATGGCTCTGGGGGGCTGCTCAGCATGCTGGAGGGAAAGGAGAGCACCCAAAGGGGCCTGCACAGGTGACTCAGGGCCAACCTCATGTTCAACCAAGCCAAGTGCAAGGTCGTGCCCCTGGGTGGGGAGAGACTGGCACAGGCTGTCCAGGGAAGTGGTGGAGGCTCCATCCCTGGAGATATTCAAGGTCATACTTGATGTGGCCGTGAACATTCTGCTCTAGCTGGAGGTGTCCCTGCTGCCTGCAGGGGACTGAACCCCCTTGCAAGCTCCCTCCCAGCGTCCTGCGACTCGCTGAAGGCAGCCGGCAGTAGCGCCGCCCAGCGGCGTAGCTCCGCCCACAGACCACAGCTCCCAGCATGCCCCGCGCCGCCAGGCCTCTCGTCTCCCACAGTGCCCGGAAGCAAGATGGCGGCCGCAGGAGCCGCACAGCAGCGCTGAGTCGGTTCGCGCATGCGCACGGGCGGCGAGCGGTCGTGGCGGCAGCGGCCGCGGCAGCGGCAGCCGGAACAGGTGAAACCCAGCTGGGGGATCCTAGCCCGGTGGTTGGGTCTGGTCGTTTGTGTTTTCTTCCTACCGTGTATTCCCGCATCGGCCACCCTCGGGGGAGCTGCCGGCGTGGAGCCGCTTTTCCCCCTGCGGCCCTGAGGCACCGGTCGCCGCCCGTGGCCCGCCCGACTTTCCCTCGCTGCGGACAAGGTTGCGGAGGTTTTTTTTTCCCCCAGGGTTTGCTCGTGCGTGGTCGGTTTTCTATCTGGAGGTGGAAAAAGGAGCTGGGTGGTGGTCAGCGGGGTGCTTGTGGCGATCGAGGAGTCCGTGCCCGCGCGGGAGGGAGTTCATCTGCAGGGGCTGTTGAGCTACGCCAGTCTGACAGATGTATTTGTAATCTGGTAGGATCTGAGGGGAGATCCGCTCTCTGTCCTTTTGTTTGCCCTCAGCAAGGGTTCTTCACCTGGTGTGCCACGCACCGCTCCGCACACCGCTCCGCGGTGTTTGCCTTTATTTTCGTCTGGCGGAATCGGGTCCCAAGTACCTCACAGCGCCCAGCAGTGCCAGGCACAGGATGTTTGTGTTGGCACAAGACCCTTGGTTTTCCTAACCCATCCTGCAGCGTTCATGCGTCTGTTCTCTAACGGTTCAATCAGATGAGGGAGGTTCTCTAGTGAGCAGGGTCTTTTTTAGCATTTTAGCAGGGTATTTTAGCATTAGAATTCGCCAGGGTTCGGTCAGGATACTCTCTTGGCTCCTCTTTGGTCCATGGAATCGTACAATGGTCGGTTGGAAGGCACCTCCCAAGGCCATCCAGTCCAACGCCCTGCACTCAGCGGGGACATCCACAACCAGATCAGGTTGCCCAGAGCCCTGCCCAGCCTCACCTTGAATATCTTCCAGGGATGGAGCCTCAAACACCTCCCTGGGCAGCCTGTGCCAGTGTTCCACCACCCTTAAGCTGCAGAGCTTGTTCCTCACATCCAGTTTAAGCCTACCTTTCCGCAGCCGTTGTCCCTGTCCTGTCCCTGCAGGCCTTTGAAAACAGTCTGCCTCCATCCTTCTTGTAGCCTGTTCAGGTACCAGGAGGCTGCTCTGGGGTCTCCCTGGAGCCTCCTCCCCTCCAGGCTGAACACCCCCAGCTCCCTCAGCCTGGCCTCGTAGCAGAGCTGCTCCAAGCGCCTAATCATTTTCGTGGCCCCCTCTGGACCCTGTTCATCAGGTCCAGGTCCTTCCTGTGCTGAGGGCTCCAGACCTAGATGCAGTACTCCAGGTGAGGTCTCACCAGAGCAGTCCAAAAGTTACCTATTTTGTCACCTTATGTCTAGCTCAGGTAGAGCAAAGGCACTGTTTTGTTTTACATCCTGCTCAGGGTTAGGTGCTCTCTGTGGTACCTCACACGGTATCACAGTATCACTAAGGTTGGAAGAGACCTCGAGGATCACCTCCACTGTGCTTCTTCCAAAATGCTGTGATAATTTTTTAGCCTTTCTCTTTCAGTGTCACTGTCTCTACTAATTCATCTCTAGACCCTCCAGCTGTTCTGTCTTTTGCTTTTTTTGTGGTGTTCAGTTTGCCACTTTTCCTGTCTTAGTTGTTTCTCAGCCTTATCCTATTTAGTCAGTTTTGATTACAGTGTTTCTAAAGTTCACTTGAGGATAAATATTTGTTATGGGCCTCCAAACAGAGCATGGTAGTGTCTGACTTTAAAAATATGAATATTGCTTTGGAACAGGTTGCCCAGGGAGGCTATGGCTGCCTTCTTCCTGCAGATGTTCATGGCCAGGCTGGATGAGGCCTTGAGCGACCTGGGCTAGTGGGAGGTATCCCTGCTCATGGCAGGGGCTCAGAACTGGATAATCTTTGAGGTCCTTTCCAGGCCAAGTCATTTTATGATGTATTTAAAAATGCTTATTTGTTTTCACTCTGCTTTAGGTTGGGTGGTAAGTGTGTGTGAAGGGAGAGGAGCTTTTTGGACCACACCTGAACATAGTGACAGGCTGGTCATGGTGCTGCTGTGGAGAGCACACAGCAATCATTAGGGGAGGTGATTTCTGGCACTTTGCTCTGGTGAGACCTCTCCTCTGGTGAGCAGCCTTCAGGTATCTGAAGGGGACTCCAAGAAGGCTGTAGAGAGACTGTTTGCAAAGGCTTGCAGGGACAGGACCATGGGCAATGGCTTGAAATGAGACAAGAGTAGATTTAGATTGGATGTTAGGAACATGTTCTCTACAGTGAGGGTGGTGGAACACTGGAACAGATTGCCCAGGGAGGGGGCTGAGGCCCTGTCCGTCCCTGGAGATGTTCAAGGTGAGGCTGGACAGGGCTCTGGGCCCTGCTGACTGCAGAGGGGCTTGAACTGGATGACCTTTGGAGGTCCCTTCCAACCCAGACCGTTCTATGATTCGATGAGAACATGTCTGGTCAAGATGCCTTTTAAGCACAGCTCCCTGCTTGCTAATCCCTCTTTAAAAAGAAACTACCTACAGGCTGTCTTTGTAGGAGTCTGACTAAAGTGCCTGTCATGGAACACCTCTCCTCCTGTTTAATGTTAAACCTTAGCCAAAATTTTGTTTTGTGGTAGTTACTTTTTATTACCTAACTGCTTGAAGTGTTGCCTTAATCCTGGCTGGGGACTAGTTTTAACCGTAGTATTTGTTTCAGCAGTTTTCAGTGTATGTATTTTGGCCTGTTGCTATCTGTTTCTGTATTTAAATTACTCTCTGTGCAATTGAAGTTGGACACAAGCAACATGTTGTGTTTAATACATCTTTTTAATCAGAACGAATTGTATGTCTTCTGTTTTTTTTTTTCCTTAGTAGCCACAATGTCAAACAAGGAGGTGAAGGCTGCCTTGAAGAGCGCTAGAGAAGCAATACGAAATAAAGATTATAAGGAAGCCTTAAAACATTGCAAGGTAATTACATCTTCACTTGCAAGTTAGTGTTTTCCTGCACATTTAGTTTGCTGTTCCCGTACTCCTGCAGCTGTATGGTTTTGTAGAGTGTGGAGTATGTTATTGACTTAATAGTTGAGGTTGATATTTCACTGATCATTCATGTTGGTTGCCCTAAGGCAACTAACTTCGTTCCTGCCTAAAGGTTTACCTTTATTCCTCTTGCCTTTTGCATTTGCTTATGTGGTGACAAGAATATCAAGTCTGGGATGATAAAAATCCATTTCTAGTCCAGACTTTTATTGCTGAACTAATCCAGACTTTTACTGATGAACTACAAATATGGTCACTGGCAGAAATGTTCAGATATGAAGCATTCCTTAGCATAGAAAGCTGAAATTAAATTGTTCATCTTAGCCTTTACCTAAAAAATACTTCTGGTTTTATCAGACAGAATAACTTACCAATAGTTCACCAAACTATGTGCATGGATCTGTAAGATGCATTTCACTCATCAGTTTCACTTAAAAATGTGTATTTCTAGGCAGTTTTGAAGCAAGAAAAAGCTAACTACAATGCTTGGGTATTTATTGGCCTGTCAGCTGCTGAGTTAGACCAGCCTGATCAGGCCAAAGGAGCATACAAGAAGGCTATTGAATATGAACCAAACCAGTTACTGGCATGGCAGGTATGTGAATGTCCAGGTTCACTTCTCCCCCCTCCCCCACTCCTAGAAGTCTTATTTGGGAGTTAAATAGAGAAACAGGCAATGTGTTTTCTTCAGGCCCTTAGTTCTGCTGAAGCTTCAGTGTACATGAGGTTTGTATTATGTGTCTTAAGTAAAGCCATGGGTGGGTGCATGTGTGGCCGGGTGAACTTTTAGCTTCCCCATACTTAAGTTTGTGTTTCTGGTGTGACCGGAGAGCAGTGAAACACAAACTGGATACAGTAAATTAATTTGTGCCAAGGAATTTCTGGGAAACATTTCACACTGCTTCTGTCATAGGAAAGAAACTTTTCTTCCGAACTTATGTTTAAAACTCCCAGCGTGCAGTGGGTTGTTGCTGAGTTTTGTGTTTGTTACTTAAAAGCAATAATATAACCTTTAAAGTAGCTGCTGTGTGGAGGACAGCTTGTAACCCTATATGGTTACAACACGCAGCAGTGTTACTTAAGAGTTCTGTGGAGCCTAAGGTTGCACATTAGGTCTGGCTCTGATGCCAGCAATGGATAGGTTTCTATGGTGGTAGGGTTCTTTAGTATTTTTAAAGTAAATGCCTTTCAGATTATAATTAATGCCTGGTAACAAAGAATATAGCAAACAGGTTCTGTTTTTGTCTTAGTATGTGTTGTTATATTTGGAGGCAGGCCTTTTATCATATGACATAGGGTGCTTTGTGTGTTGTCAGCTGTGTAGATGGGATGGTGTAACATATGCACTTCTGCTGTGAGGACAGGCTGAGGGAGCTGGGGTTGTTCAGCCTGGAGAAGAGAAGACTCTGGCAGGACCTCAGAGCTGCCTTCCAGTACCTGAAAGGATTCTGCAGGAAGGCTGCAGAGGGACTTTTCTTGAGGGTGTCTAGAGACAGGACAAGGGGGAGTGGTTTGAAGCTGAGGCAGAGCAGGGTTAGACTGGAGCTTGTGAAGAAATTCTTCAGTGTGAGGCTGGTGGGACTGTGGAATAGGGTGCCCAGGGAGGTTGTGGATGCCTCTTCCCTGGGAGTGTTCAAAGCCAGGTTGGATGAGCATGCAAGTCTAGTTGAGAGGTATCCCTGCCTGTGGTGGCAAGGTTGGAGTAGAAGATCTCTGAGGTCACTTCCAACCTAAACTACTCTGTGGTTCTGTGATACAAGTTTTAAATACTTGTTGGCATGAGTTAAGAAAGTGAGAATTGCTTCTAGTTTGAGTTGATTCAGAGAGCTGTACAGAATATCAGTGTAGATTCTACTCAGAGATTACTACATTATCACTTGACCCCCTGGAAGGCAATGAAATAACTTGTGTAGGCAAAGCTTGCAGTGTTCTAACTGTTTGCACAAAATATTTATTTATTTATTTATTTATTTATTTTTAAAGGGATTAGCAAATCTTTATGAGAAATCCAACCAAGCAGATGTCAAAGAAGACCTGGCAGAGGTTTACCAAAAGCTCTTGGAACTCTACAAGAGGTAAAGGATATCTAAGACCATAATTCAGTCTGATGTTTCTCATTCAGTGAATGGTGTGGCTGAATACACAGGATAATCTTTTCTGGTTTAAAAGCTTTGCCACATCAGTGGGTCAGCACTTGTTGTGAAGGTTTGCTCTACTTGGAGAAGATTTCTTGATCCTCTCCCCTTTAGCAGGGCAAAATCTCTGAAAATAATTGTAGTCAAATTTAGCAGTTTAGAGAATTCTTTGTTACTCTGTGTTGTCTGTCTGACCTTGCTGCCTTCAAGCATTTAGGCTCTGATAGTTCATTGTCTGCATTAATAACTGGGCTTGTTTCTCTCTGCTTTGAAGATCACACAGTAAATGTCATATGAGTCATACAGGTGAAGCTCTGAACAAATCCAATTCTCAGCTAGTTTTGTGGCTGCCTGGAGTGTTCAGGTTTTTGATGGGTTTGGGTTTTTTTGTTTGTTTGTTTTTAATAAGAAAATTGTGCAAAAAGAAGAATATAATCCTGAAAGTTTATTGTACTTTTTGTTGGGGTTTTGGTTGGTTGGTTGGGGTTTTTTTGTTGGTTGGTTTCTTTATTTCGCTTTGGGGGTTTGTTTGTTTGTTTGTTTATGGGTTTTTTGTGTTTTTTTTCCCCTCATACTTCTATGAGTATGAGGTGACTGAGACTTTCAGGATGATCTGTTGTATTTATCTTACACAAATGTTTGGCAGCTGAAGATACCAAAAAAAAGTCAGAATTTGAAAAAAAAACTCTGCTGCTTTATGGAAAATTTAGCTTGTCTGTGTGGAATTTTCTGATTTTCTTCCTTTCTCCTTTCCAGTAGTGACAAGCAGAAATGGTGTGATGTATGTAACAAGCTTGCAGAACTCTATCATCAAGGGAAGAAATACTTAGAGGTAGGTTGGCTACTTTCTCTTTCCCATCAGGAAGTTTCCATCTGATCAGAACTACCTACTTTTTGTCAAAGAATCCACTCCATTTTGACCCTCTTATGATTCTCTTGTAGACCACAACCAGTAAAACTGATTTTAACTATATTCTTTCATTTTCTCCTGTGTAAGACATGGATGCAATCAGCTGAACTGACAAAATTACACAAAGAATTAGTATGCAGCCTGGAAGGGTGCTGGGTTCCGCACATTGGCCACAACAACCCCATGCAGTGCTACAGGCTGGGGTCAGAGTGGCTGGAGGGTGGCCAGGCAGAGAGAGACCTGGGGGTGCTGGTCGATGGTAGGCTGAACATGAGCCTGCAGTGTGCCCAGGCAGCCAAGAGGGCCAATGGCATCCTGGCCTGCATCAGGAACAGTGTGGCCAGCACGAGCAGGGAAGTGATTCTCCCCCTGTACACTGCACTGGTTAGGCCACACCTTGAGCACTGTGTCCAGTTCTGGGCCCCTCAGTTTAGGAAAGATGTTGAGTTGCTGGGAGGTGTCCAGAGAAGGACAACAAAGTTGGTGAGGGGCTTGGAACACAAGCCCTATGAGGAGAGGCTGAGGGAGCTGGGGTTGATTAGCCTGGAGAAGAGGAAACTCAGGGGTGACCTTATTGTTCTCTACAACTACCTGAAGGGAGGTTGTAGACAGGCAGAGGTTGGTCTCTTTTCCCAGGCAACCAGCACCAGAACAAGAGGACACAGTCTCAAGCTGTGCCAGGGGAGGTTTAGGCTGGAGGTTAGGAAGAAGTTCTATACACAGAGAGAGTGATTGCCCATTGGAATGGACTGCCCAGGGAGTCACCATCCCTGGAGGTGTTCAGGAGGAGACTTGACAGGGTGCTTGGCTGCATGGGTTAGTTGATTAGGTGGTGTTGGATGATAGGTTGGACACGATGATCTTGAAGGTCTCTTCCAACCTGGTATATTCTATCATGCCTCTGGTTTAGTTCTAGAAGTCCAGCATGATCCCAAAATCACATTTACAGGCCGTATATAGGAGTGAGGTGTCCTTTGCCTGGCTTGGCCAGTTTTAGGTATGTGATGAGCCCTTCACTGGTTGTGATGCCTGCCTAGGATCTCCTGATACTTCACAGTATGAAACTGTAGTTAGCTTTGGGTCCTGCACTCCAAGAAGGACATTGAGAGGCTGGAGCAGGTCCAGAGAAGGGCAGCAAAGCTGGAGAAGGGTCTGAAGAACAGGGCTGGGGAGGAGCAGCTGAGGGAGCTGGGGGGGTTTGGTGTTGGAGAAAAGGAGACTGAGGGAGACTTCATTGCTCTCTACACCTCCCTGAGAGGAGATTGGAGCAAGTTGAGGGTCAGTCTCTTCTCCCAAGGAATAAGTGATAAGAGAAAAAGTCTTGAAGTTGTGCCAGGGGAAGTCAAGTTTGGCCATTGGGAATAATTTCTTTGCTACAAGAGTGGTCATGGATTGGCACAGTCTGCCCAGGGAGGTGGTGGAGTCCCCATCCCTGAAAGTGTTGCAGCAAGCTGTGGCCATGGCACTTGGGGTCATGGTTTTGTGGCCATGGTGGTGTTGGGTTGAAGGTTGGACTGGATGGCCTTAGAGGACTTTTCCAACTCAAACAACTCTATGACTCATGACAGAGGGTAAGGTGGAATTTGTACACAGCCTGAGTGCAATTGCCTGTGTCTTGCTGCTACATTATATGCACAAGTGTAAGGACACACAAAGCTGCTCCCAGGAATCAAAGGTTCAGCCCACCTAGCACTCACAAAGTCCAGGTCAGCAGGACTATTGCAGAGGTCCTCATGGCTCAGTTTCCCATGAGGTGGAGCACTTAAATCCCTGAATGGTTCCACAGCAATGCTGCTGTCCCTGCAGTAATGTTACAGGATCCAAACTTCTGCAGTTATGCTGTCAACTTCTTTCCTCATTCAAAAAGCTGCTTTCTTAGCAGGTGGTGCGTGGTCTTACTAAGTGTCACCTTCTCCCCTTCCCTCTAATGATGGAAAATTAAACATTTTGCATATTGATTAGCATCAGGCTCAAGATTAGAAGTTACCTCCAAAGCCCCTTGGCATACAGGTGTCTGAAACTGAAATGCTTAGCAAATGAAGGCAGACTTGCTCCATGTGCAATGGGAAACCACAGGTTAGGCTCCAGGGTCTTATTTTCTCTTCAGTCCTGTTGAGTTTTCCACACTGGAATTGCAACTGCTGCTGTTCTTGTTCTTCTGTTCATAGTGCTGTAGACACAGCAAGGCTTCCAATTTTTTCTTCAGAGTTTGTCAGATGACTGTTTGTTTCTACTGCTGATTTCCTCCAATACTCAGAGTCAGAATTCATACCTCACTGCTCCCTACAACTCCCTGAAAGAAGATTGGAGTGAGGTGGGGGTTGGTCTCCCCAGTCCCAGGTGACAGAAAGAGAGGAAATGGCCTGAAATTGTGCCAGAGGAGGGTTAGATTGGGCATGAGGAACAATTTCTTTGCTGCAAGAGTGGTCAGGGATTGGAACAGGTTGCCCAGGGAGGTGATGAAGTCCACATTCCTGGGGGTGTTGCAGGAAGATGTGGCCATGGTTTGATGGCCATGGTGGGTTTGGGTTGATGGTTGGACTCTTAGAGGTCTTCTCCAACCAAAACAGTTCTATAATTCTATGCTCTTGAATGTTACCTCATTGACTCTGCTTTGAAAGGTAGACAGTCCTCACACAGTACTTTGGGGGTTACTGTTGCCCTTATCAGAAGTCTAGTAAATCTGAGCTGTTACTTTAAATGTTGCTCTGCTGTCTACATTACAGGTGGCTGAGTTATGGCAGAAGCTCATAGAGATGAAACAGGAGGAAGGTGCAGAACAGGCAGAGCTTCATCAGCTTTGGAAGAAGAAGATCCAGTTCCTGAAGGACAGTACACAGGACCAGGATAATAAGACTGAGCAGTTGGTAATGTTTCTTGTCCCTACTCTTCTGGATACATGCATAGGACATTGAGGTGATGGGATGTGTCCAAAGAAGGTCAATAAAGCTGGTGAGTGGTCTAGAGCAGCAGCTGAGGGACCTGGAATTGTTAAGTCTGGAGAAGAGGAGGCTGAGGGCAGACCTCATTGCTCTCTACAGCTCCCTGAAAGGAGGCTGGAGCCAGGTGTGGGTTGGTCTCTTCTCCCTGCGATCAGGTGATAGAAGGAGAGGAAATGGCCTGATACTGTGCCAGGGGAGGGTTAGGTTGGGCATGAGGAACAATTTATTTGCTGCAAGAGTGGTCAGGGTTTGGCACAGACTGCCCAGGGAGGTGGTGGAGTCCCCATCCCTGGAGTATTTGAGAGTCATGTAGGCATGGTGCTGAAGGACATGGTTTAGCCAAGAGCTTGTTAGTGTAAGGCTGATTATTGGACTCAATGATCTTCAAGGTCTTTTCCAACCCAGGAAATTTTGGGTGGCTCTGTGATGTTTGCAGTGCAGCTGGACATCCAGTGACCCCTGAAAAACCACGCAAACCTTGAGAATTTGTCTCCTGAATGCTCAGTGGAACACAAGCCCTATGAGGAGAGACTGAGGGAGCTGGGGCTGCTTAGCCTGGAGGGGAGGAGACTCAGGGGTGACCTCATTACTCTCTACAACTACCTGAAGGGGGGTTGTAAACAGGCAGAGGTTGGTCTCTTCTCCCAGGCAGCCAGCACCAGAACAAGAGGACACAGTCTCAGGCTGCGCCAGGGGAAGTTCAGGCTGGAGGTCAGGAGGAAGTTTTACACAGAGAGAGTGATTGCCCACTGGAGTGGGCTGCCTGGGGAGGTGGTGGAGTCACCGTCACTGGAGGTGTTCAGGAGGAGACTTGACAGGGTGCTTGGTTACATGGGTTAGTTGATTGGGTGGTGTTGGGTTATAGGTTGGACGTGATGATCTTGAAGGTCTCTTCCAACCTGGTTTATTCTATTCTATTCTATACTCCTGAGGAAAAGATGGATGTTTTTACCTTCTGACAGAAACAGAGAGTGTAATGGTCTGAGGTGGGCTTTCGGTAGAACAATGTAAGTTCAATCAGTAATCCTTAAACTCTTTCATAAATTGTCTGCTAAGCTCTTCAGGAGCCCAGATTTGCCCTGCCTCGTTGTTCTACCTCTGCATGTTCCAAGAAGCATCACTCATAGGCTTTAACAGTGGGGTGAGTTGACCCTGGCTGAATGCCAGGTGCCCACCAAAGCTGTTTGTCTCAATCCCCTCCTGAGCTGGACAGGGAAAGAAAATAAAATGAAAGTCTCCTTTCTTAAGTATTTTGTCCTAGAGATGCTACCACCAGCACATGGGCCCAGTTTGGCCAGTGGTACATCTGTCTTGGAGCTGGCTGGCATTGGTTCTCTCAGACATGGTGGAAGCTTCTAGCAGCTTATCACAGAAGCCACCTCTGCAGCCCCCCTGCTCCCAGGCCTTGCCAAGAAAACCCTATGCTGTCATTCTTCAAAAATCTAAACTTTTCCCTGCTTGCCTCCGGGGTAGAATAGAGAACTTTGTGCTGGTTTTCCAGTTCTTTGTACCTGGTGCTCATCCTAGACAGCAGTGTTTTGGTTCAAATTTGGGAGTCTTTTCCTGTAGATTTTATGGCTTCACTTCTTAGGAGAATATCAAAGCTAATTGGAGCCAATAGAATGGTCTGGAATTCTACTGAACCTGCTTTCTTTATGTCCAAATTAAAAATTGCTTGGTTTTCCAGATGAACCTCCTTCAATAGTGTGGTAGTGTGAAAGTTTAATCCTCCCACCCCATAAAACACAGATAACTCAGCCAGAGAAGTGACTGAAAAAGCTGTATTTTACAAGGTCAGGCTTCAGGTCCAGCCAATATGGATTTAGGAAGGGCAGGTCCTGCCTCTCCAACATGATCTCCTGATCTCCTTCTATGATCAGGTGACCCATCTGATGGACGTGGGGAGGCCTGTGGATGTGGTCTACCTGGACTTCAGCAAGGCCTTTGACACCATCCCCCATAGCAAACTGCTATCTAAGCTGTCAGCTCGTGGCTTGGACCACTACACTCTGCGCTGGGTTAGGAACTGGCTGGAGGGCCAAGCCCAGAGAGTGGTGGTGAATGGTGCCACATCCAGCTGGCAGCCAGTCACCAGTGATGTCCCCCAGGGATCAGTGCTGGGCCCCATCCTGTTCAACATCTTCATTGATGATCTGGATGAGGGGGTCGAGTCAGTCATCAGCAAGTTTGCAGATGACACCAAGTTAGAGGCAGATGTTAGTCAGTTAGAGGGTAGAAGGGCTCTGCAGAGAGACCTTGACAGACTGGACAGATTGGCAGAGTCCAACAGGATGGCATTCAACAAGTCCAAGTGCTGAGTGCTGCACTTTGGCTATGGCAATCCCATGCAGAGCTACAGGCTGGGGTCGGAGTGGCTGGAGAGCTCCCAAACAGAGAGGGACCTGGGGGTGCTGATTGACAGCTGCCTGAATATGAGCCAGCAGTGTGCCCAGGTGGCCAAGAAGGCCAATAGCATCCTGGCCTGTATCAGGAATAGTGTGGCCAGCGGGAGCAGGGAAGTCATTGTGCCCTTGTACTCTGCACTGGTTAGGCCACACCTTGAGTCCTGTGTCCAGTTCTGGGCCCCTCAGTTTAAGAAGGACATTGAGAGACTTGAACATGTCCAGAGAAGGGCAACAAGGCTGGTGAGAGGCCGAGGGAGCTGGGAGCTTGGAGAAGAGGAGGCTCAGGGGAGACCTCATTGCTCTCTACAACTACCTGAAGGGTGATTGTAGCCAGGAGGGAGTTGGTCTCTTCTCCCAGGCAACCAGCACCAGAACAAGAGGACACAGTCTCAAGCTGTGCCAGGGGAAGTTTAGACTCAAGGTGAGGAGAAAGTTCTTTACTGAGAGAGTCATTAGCCATTGGAATGGGCAGCCCAGGGAGGTGGTGGAGTCACCATCCCTGGAGGTGTTCAGGAGTGGATTGGACATGGCACTTGGTGCCATGGTCTAGTAGGCATGAGGTCTGTGGTGACAGGTTGGACTTGATGATCTTTGAGGTCTCTTCCAACCTTGGTGATATTGTGATACCGTGAATTTCACTGGTAGATCGGTGGGAATGTAACTTTAAGGTTTTACTCTGAGTTGAGTCTGTTGCAGTCTCAGTCTGGACAGCTGCTGTCTTTCTTCTGTTCCTGCCAGTTCTGACCTTGGACTAATGAGATAAGAAACTAGTTATTTTCTTCCCTTATCAATGGCTTGGAACTAACAAAATTTCCTTTAATAATTACTTTTCTCTCTAACCGTTTTTGGGAAATAAAGGGGAGAAAGGGGGAAAAGAGAGTTTTGGGGGGAAGCCTCCTCCCAAAGGATGGAGTTTTCTGTGTTACATCCATTTCTGTATATTTCTGTATATACTGTGCATTGTGTATATATTCATTGCTTTTCATCCTGCTTGTAAAAATACAGCTCTTTTCCGTTTTGCTCCTCCGACTGAGTTAGCTGTGGTTTGTGTGTGTGTGGCAGGGAGAATTGAACTTTTCTCACTACCACACCCCCAAAACCCCTTTTCCCCCTTCCTCCCCTTTTCCAAAAAAAGGATTAAAGAGAGAAAATGGATATTAATGGAAATTTCATTAGCTCAAACCAGCTGTTTGTGGTGAAGGCACATTATGCCCCAATACTGAATCTTGTCCCAGCATGTGGGCAAGTTCCCCCTCCCTCCAGGAGGAAGACAAAAGCCAAGGCATTAGCCAGGCTTGCACGCACCCAGCGCATGCAACGCTCGTGCTGACACCAAGTATGGGCATAATTCTAGCTTCACGCTTTCTATAGGCTGAAGCCAGTTGCTTATGAGAGTGCCCATTGGTCAAGCCCAGCCTCGAGGAATCTATAAGTATTACCCCAGTTGGTAAACACGTTGCCCCCTCATTCACTTTGTCTCTGTGCTTGCTCGAGAGAGTAACTCTCAAGCTGCAGCCTTTGCCCTTGAGCTTATTGTTGTTAGCTTCTGTTATACATGCATGCATACTGGAAGCCTCTGCATCGTTGAAGAAGCCCAGAGGGAGGACCTTCGCTGAGCCTGAGGAGCTCAGCATTGCTACAACCAGTCATGCCGATCGGAAGAGCCCATCGTGCCACCGGAGGACTGGACCAACCCCCGCGGGTAAGATCTGCCCAGTTGCCGGGGAGAAGGGACTTGATTAATACCGAGTCCACGTATGCTTAGCCCCGCTGTGGCGGGAGAGGAGCCGCCGAGTGCCGCTCTGAGGAGCCGCCGAGTGCCGCTCTGAGCCCTGTGAATTCCAGGGAAAACCAGAGCATTGTTCGTGCTTTTATTGCACCGGACCCGGGACCACTGCGAGAGTCCTGTTGCTCCTTTAACCTCATTAAAGAGAATCCGCCGCCTGACGCAGCCGCATTCTCTCCCCGAGGCTGTTTGCATCAGCCCCGAGAACCGCCGTGGTTGGGCCGACCCCCGTAGCTTCGCCTGCTTCCATCGTTCGAGCCCACCTACCGGCCACCGTTGTCCCGCCCTGCCGTGCGAGCCGACTTTAGAGGGCCGACCCTACGGACCGACCCTGTCCAGGACCGATCCCTGTTGTCTGAAGGGAATTGAATATCGTCCACGTGCTTTCCATCCACTAGCACTCAGTTCAAAGTATCCGCGTCCAGCAGAGTAAGCGCTGACGCATAGAAAGATTGTAATATTGCTGTGCATCGCCAGAAGCCGCCCGCGTCCCGCCGAGTCTCCATCTAGTGGCCAAGCGGCGGAACTGCACCCTTCGTTATATAAATGCAGAAAGGGTTTATAGATAGTTCAATTACGTTATAATCATAACACTAAGCCAGTTGTGGAATGTATTTCACGAACGTGCACTAGAACATGTATATAAGTTGGTGATTCATCGGTTATTAATAGTTTGATAATTAATAAAGTAATATTTTTCATAATTCATATTTCATATTAATAAATTTAATAACCTCTTCACCACACTGTTAAGGAAAAAAGTTAGTTTGCTTATCTCATAAGAACAGAAGAGAAAAAGCAGCGGACTGAACTCAGACTGAGCTCTTAAAGCCACATTTCTACTGATCTGCCAATGAAATTCATTTAGAATTGTCTTGGTTTTCCTTTCTCACACCTTAACATTTCAGCTAGAGAATTCTGTAGCTGTCCTTTTCTTAAAGGCACAGCCTAAAACTGTCACAAACTGGAAGGTTGAAATTTCTCATCCCCAACCTGGCTAATGGCAGTGCTCCAGAAGGTTTGAAAACAGAAATTGAAATCATTTTAGGCTGTGGGAAATTGAATCTGTATCTCTGCCTTCGGAGAAGGCAAGTGGTGTAACTTGTGAGCTTTGACATCAAAGAGGTGCTGCAGGCAGGACTGTCTTCTTTTGTCAGGACAAGAATTTTAAGGAATAAAACCAAAAAGCTGCATAAATATCAGGAATGGGTTTCCCATACAAATCCACAGCTTGCTTTACTGTGCTTTTGAGTAAAGCACCTGAACCTGGAAGTTAATGGCATGGAAGGCTATATCCCATGTAGTACTTATGAGAAGCTGTGGACATCTTGATGCACAACTTCTCTTATTTGGGTAGCCTGCAATTTGTAGTGCCTGTGTTGTCCAAAATGTGAGTAGTTAAGAAATAAAAGATCACATTTCTAGACTAGAGCAGGGAGGAGAGATGACAGCTAGCCATAGAACATGTTTACCTAAGTTTTGTGGTGCCAAGCCCTTGTTTGAATTGCAAGTAGGTGTTGCTGCTTCATAGAGTCAGAGTGCACTGGGTTGGAAGGGATCCTCAAAGGTCATCTTGTGCCAGCCCCCTGCAGGGAGCAGGGACACCTTGAACTGGAGTAAGTTGCTCAGGGCCACTGTAAGTTTGACCTTGAATGTCTCCAGGGATGGGGTCTCTACCACACTTCTGGGCAACCTCTTCCAGTGTTCAACCACCCTCACTGTGTATAACTTCCTGCAAATGTCAAACCTAAATCTCCTCTGCTCCAGTTTCAAACCATTGCCCTTGTTTCAGACAATGAACCTGCAGTGGCTCAAAGCCATTGGCCTTCGTCCTATCACTCCCAGCCCCTGGCAAAAGTCCCTTCCCAGCTCTTCTGTGACTCCTTCAGGTGCTGGGAGGCTGCTCTAAGGTTTCTCTTGAGCCTTCTCTTCTCCAGGCTGAACAGCCCCAACTAGTTCAGCCTGTCCCCATAGGAGACATAGGATGTGTAGGAACAACTCAAAGCTGTGCCAAAGTAGCTTCAAAATGTACAGAAGGAACCATTTCTGCACCAAGAACGTGGTCAAAACCTGGAACAGGCTTCCTGGAGAGATAGTTGGTGTCTCAAGCCTGTCAGGATTTAGGATCTTTTGGACAATGCCCTTAACTACATGCTTTAACTTTTGATCTTTAATAACATGCTTGAGCTTTAAACTTCAGCTTTTGGCCAGCCCTGAAGCGGTCAGGCAGCGGTCAGGCGGGATGATTGTTGTAGGTGCCTTCCAGCTATAACATTTTCCTCGAGTCATGGTTTGTGGCACTCCTCACTGCTTCTCATTTCAGCTTTTGTCTGCGTTTGAACATGCCCTGAACTCTGCTGGCACTGTTCCTGGTGAGGACCACCAGCGTCTCTACAAGGACTTTATTCAGTGTTTGAGCAAGGTAAGATTATATTTTCCTTCATCGGTCAGAAGATGTGACACTCCACATCTGATCCTTCACACCTGATCCTTCACACCAATAACTATCTTACTTTTCTGCTTTCAAGTTTCCTCATGAAGCAGCTAGGTTGGAGAAGGCCTGTAAGGATATGATGGCCTTGTATCCTGCGGTCACCTATCCTTTGGAAGTACTTTCCTTGCACTTCCTTCAGTCAGGTGAGTAGGATGGATTGAAACATTCTGGAGGCTTAAATCTTGTCTTTTACAGTTAGTTTTGTGACCATCTTTTTACCCCTCATGAACCAGTCCAAGGGCACTATTTAATTTCATGTTCTGTTTTTCACAGTCTGGAAATGAAAAGTGGTACCATGACTTGCTCTTCCTAGTCTGTCACTGAATGGTGACTGTAAATTAGCAAAAAAAAAGAGTTAAATCCAGACCTGGCACTGCACAAAGCAGCAGAGAATACCTTAAAAAAAATATCAAAAGCAGCCCATCCAGATAAGTGATGGCTAGAAGAGAGAATGCAGGGTGTTAACCAGTGCTCTGAGGCTGAGGATGTGCTGTATTTTGGTTGTTTATCACACTGAAATTTTCTCTTGGCAAAAAAAAAACCCAAATATTTGTGAAACTCTCTTCAGAAGGGTGCCTGGTGAAGAGAGAATAAACGGATCTGTTTAGGGATTTCTTCCAATGAGGAAAGGACAATATCTGGGGGTAAAAATGTGGTAATTTCAGTAGTACAGAGACCTGAAAGTGTACAGGTGCTATTTTAATTAGCTCACTAAACAGTATTGTGCTAATGTTGGACACTTTCTCAGCATTTTAAAAAACTACTAAATGTTGGTATTTTGTTTTATTGTTTAAGGCATCAGAAATTGACAGTATTTAAAACAAGGAAAGGAAATCAGGCAGAAAACCCCTGGTTTCTACAAAGAGTAATCACTTTCAGCTTAGGTAGAAGAATGCCCTTTCAAGTTCTCAAGGTAGGCTTCATGGAACAATGAGCAACATAAGAGAGAGCTTCTCACTGTGATTTGAGTGAGTCTGAGCCCAGACTCCCATTTCCACATCAGAATGCTTCATTCGTGGGAAAAAGAGCATCTGGTTGGCACAGCTCTTGTGTAGCAGTGCTCTGATAATGTCTCACCATCCCATGGCCACCTTGGGGTGGGGAGGATGGTGCTTAGATGGTAAGAAGGCTGTTTTGTTTATATCTGAGTCATTCCAATCACATCTTAACACTTCAAGCCCGAGGTATGTGGGTTTGTAGCTGGAAGGCTTGGCCAGTCACCTTTACCAAATACAAATCAAAGGTAGCCATAATGGTTTTAAAGAAAGCAGTAGTTCAAGGACTGCTGTTGCTCATCACAGCAGCTGCTGTAAGCAAGGACTGCCAAGTCTGCTATCACAGCTAAACACAAGCCTAAAAAGCAAGTGGCATCCGTTAAAATTAAGCCAAGGCATGAAATGAGGAGGTTTCACTGCAACCTTGCCTCAGCAAGCTCATTGCAGCCCATCTGGGGTTTCAGAAGGCCTGCTTGGGGGGGAAATGGTCTTATTGCTTTATTTAATGCAGAGCTGGACATGAACATTCAGCTGAGTTTACATGAAAAACATGAGAAGGAATAAGTTGTTTATTAATGCAGCAAGTGCACCTGTATCAATTTAACAGCAGTAATTAAAAGTTCAGGTTTCATACTGACAGTTTGGGGTTTTCTTTTTTTGGTGGATCGGGGTGTTCAAATTCCTGCTTGTTTGGGTTTGGAGGTAGAAGGTGATCAGGATGTAGTACCTCTGAGAGAGGTTTATTTAATGAATGCATTGCTTTGAGCTCAAAGAACAGGTGTCATAGTCATGTAGATAATGTATAGCTGTATGTTTTTCTAACTTAAACTCTGTAAAATATTTCTTTTGCTGAAACCAGGTGCTTTGTCAGAGGAGGCCTTGGACTGTTTCTCCAGGCTTTTGGAGATGGATGCAAGCAATGGTCTAGGCATCATTAGTTGTGGTATCAAATGCCTGCAGGAAAAGAAATACAGGGAGGCCATAAAGAATCTTACTGAAGGTAATTGTGCAATGTGAGGTGTCAGCAATCTGTAACTTGAACAGCAGGTAGTTTCATGCTGGCTATTTTAGGAATCTTACACTGGCATTCTGCTTTGCCACTTCTGAGACCAGCTAGGCTTAGAAAAAACACTCAACATTTTCTCTGGGCATTGACTTGTTTTTTAAATGCAGCTTTAATTATAACATCTCTGTCATTGCTGCTGTAGTCAGCTCTGCAGTATTTTAGTGTGATCAAGCTTTATTTAATTTAACTAGTACTGGGGAATTATTTGCAAGAAGGGCATGGAACCGCTGGAGAAGGTCCAGAAGAGGCCACAGAGATGATTAGAAGGCTGCAGAACCTTCCCTGTGGGGACAGGCTGGGAGAGTTTGGGCTGTTCAACCTGGAGAAGAGAAGGCTCCAGGGAGACCTTAGAGCAGCCTTCCAATACCAACAGTACCTGAAGGGGCTCCAGGAGCTCTGGGAAGGGACTTTTGCCAAGGGCTGAGAATGCCAGGACAAGGGATGATGGCTTTGAGCTGGGAGAGGGGAGATTGAGTCTGGAGATGAAGAAGAAATTCTAAAGAGTGGGGGTCGGTAGACACTAGAACAGGTTACCCAGGGAGGTTGTGGATGCCCTCCCCCTGGAGGTGTTGAAGGCCAGACTGGATGAGGCCTTGACCACCCTGGGCTGGTGGGAGGTGTCCTTGCCCATGGCAGGGGGTTGGAACTGAATGATCTTGAAGGTTCCTCCCAGTCCAAACCATTCTGTGAATCAGTAAATACAGATAGGAAGGAGTGTGTTGTTTATAAAGTAAAACAGAATGCAGCTCCTCTAATCCAATCACTACATTTCCAAACCTGAATGACGATGACTTCCTGTGGAAGTAACATCATTTTAAGACCTCTTTGAACACTCAGGTTGGGTAAACATTTGTGTAGGCATCTAAAAAGAAACACTGCAGAGTTCTAGTTATTTATGATACCAACCAGATTTGCTGAAGGGCTTTTTTTACTGTTCTGTTGTTTATCTTGCTAGTACTGAAATGGCAAAGCTCTCTGCAAGTGATTGATGTTGGGGAAGAAAAGATTGTCCACTCTCACTGTGCTGGCCATGGGAAATTCAAAACAGCTTGTTAAGAAAGTTGGGTAATAAAGCATTTGGGATTTAAGCAATCAGGAGTCAGTCAGGGTGTGCTGAAATCCTTTCATCCAGGTTTAGAGTAAGATTGCTTCTGACACTGGACTTCAGATTCTACAGCAGTTTACACACAATGAAGTGACTCTGAAATGCACATCTCAGGTGCTTAAGACAAAAAGTCTTCCATGGAAAGCAAATCCTTCTGGCTATAATGTTTTAACCAAATCATGCAACCTGTCTTTGACAAAAGATACATCTCCCAGGTAATTTTATTTCTTCATGTGTAATGCTCTGCTCACGAAGAGGAGAATGCAAAGGGCAAGGCTCTTGGTATGATGTGTAAATGGATGCAGCTTGGCAGTAATGTCTTCCCCTGCAAGCCAATGTGTGCATTTGGCTTTGAGACTTCCAGGAATGGCCACAAAACAACTTTTCAGTCAAATTTGGCTACTCTGATAACTAAATTAATCCTGCAGTATTTCTCTGTAGATACCAATGGAAACATTGACCCAGAGTTCTGTGTCACTCAAACTCAGTTTTATTACTGAATCTTTAAGACAAGTTTAAGAGGAACTTTCAGTGAATAGTCTTGCTATCATGGTGGGTTTTATTTTCCTGTCTTGAAGGTCTGTAGGCCTTTTATGGCTTCAAAGAACTTTATAAAGAGGTCTACAGGCTGCTGATGTTTATGTCTGCTCAGAGTGAAGGACTTTTTCCTTTTTGAAACAAAATGCACCTTAAATGTAAAAAAACTTTTCCTCAGTTTCCCCCCCTGCCTTTTCTGCATATGTGATGTTGGATACAGAACAAAGCCTACCCAAGGCATATGTGCTTCTTAGTCTTTTCCTTGCTGCATGGAGGTATCTGTGTCTAAACCAGTTTAAAATAAGATTCAAAGGAAGAATTAACTGCAGGCTTTATTATCTGATGGAAAATGTGGTTTGGATGCCATTGTATGGAAGTACAACATCTGCCAACTACAGCATCTTTGCAGCAAGAGTCGTATTCTTTTTTTCCTTTATTAAGAGCCTTTTTAAAAATTCTGGTTTTGTTAGGTCTGCAGAAGACCAGCCAGTGTCCAGCAGCATGGCATTATTTGGCAGAGGCATACATGAGAATTCACAGGCACAGGGATGCTCTCCAGTCCTGCAATAAAGGTAACTGCTAACGCAGTGTGGCACCGCATTATGTAGTCCAGCCAGCATGGCCTTTGCATGGTAGGTCTGAGTTAGCAGCATCTCATGGCTTGTGCTGGTGTCTCCTGCTTTGGGTCACAGCAATTCCATGAACCAGGCTTGAGGCAGAGTAGCTGGAAACTATCCAGCAGAAAGACCTGAGGTGGGGGTGGATGCCAGCAGTTGAAGTGTGCCCAGGTGCCAAGAAGGCCACCAGCATCCTACCCTGGATCAGCAGTGGTATGACCAGCAGGAGCAGAGCAGGGATCATCCACCTGTGGTGGACATGGGTGGAGGCTACACCTTGAGCGGTGGGTTCAGTTTTGGGCCCCTCACTCCAGCAAGGACATTGAGAGGCTGGGCAGCAGGTCCAGAGAAGGGCAACTTGTTGAATAATAAGCTTGTAAAGTTTGCTGCTGTTCAAAGCAGACTGCAAAACCACAAGAGTGGGTAGCTGGGTGTTAATGAATAAATTCATCATCTTCAATACAAAATCCTGCACTCATGGGGAGAAGTGTTGCCACAAAGCTATCCTGGAGTCTTATGGAAGTTTTGGGAACAGTGGTGATATTTGTAGTTGTTTTTTCTGTTGCACTGGATGAAACCTTTCCTCTTGTCAACAGCTCTTCAGGCTCTTGGAACGGCTGAGGGTCCTAGTCTTCGGTGGAAGAACCTTGTCCTGCAGGTGAAAGCAGAGGCTTTGATTAAAACAGCTGATGCTGATGCTGCAGAAGAAGCCATCCAAGCACTCAATCAGGTGTTTAAACAGATGAAAATGTAGATTTAAAAGAATTGTTATTGTTTTTCAAAGTGCTCTCATCTCCCTGCTCTAAAAACTCAAGCTGTCCATTTATCCTCTTTCTTCCTTTTAACATCTCTGTGGTTTAGGAAACGCCTACCAAATGTGGTGTCTTCCAAACACTCCACTCTCCTCTGGTTTTGTTTTTGTTTGCTTTTTTTGTTTGTTTTAGGCTTTGCTACAACTGTGTTTCACTTCCCATTCTAATTCTAGAAGCTGTCACTTTTAACCTTGCCTTGTCTTGCTCAGTGCTACTGGGTTCTTGCTAATTTTTTGGCTGCTTTTCTTCTTGATGTGAATTGTTGTAACCCTTCAATGCCTTGTCATTAGTCATGAACAAGAGCTAAGATCAGGTGGTTAAGCCATAAGCAGAAATTGCTGGCTCTCTATTTCTGTCTCAGTCTCATTCTTTGCTGTTTAGACTTCTGTACCTTTGTCCTTGCTCTCTCCAGTCTACTACCTGTTGTCCATCAAAATTGTTCTGCCCAAGGATTCTCAAAGCTATTCTGAATGATTTCTTGTCTCTATCTTCATGCAGCCTACCTACTTTTGACAGCTCTGATTCCTTAATCAAGGGAGAGAGTAACTTGGTCCTGCCTCTTACTTGGTTTTCTAGATTGTGGATGCAAGTGGTGATCCAGTGGTTTTAACTATCAGGGGTCAGGCTTACCTAAAGAAAGGCTTAATAAATGAAGCTTCAAAGGTTAGTGCTGTGTTGTCATTCCTGTCTGCTGATCAGAGCTCTCTGCTTCCTAGAGGAGATAACCAGGGAAGAATTACCTCCTTTTGCAGATTTCACAAGAGCTTCTGTTGTCCCACCCTGATCTGGCGGAGTCCCACGCTCTGGAGGGTTTAATCCATTACTCCCAAAAGAACTATGAACAGGCAGAAAAAAGGTAGAGTTCTATTGCTTTGTTTTTCTTTCCTCTGACAGGAAAATGTGGGGGGAGAATAAAATCCAGTGTGTGACATCTGGTGTGAATGTGTCTGATCTGCCCTGTGTTCCTTCTGTTTAGTTTTCTGAATGCTATTGAAAGAAAGGCTGAAACTGCAGAGTACCACCAGTGCCTGGGGCTCACATACTGGTTCATGAGTGATGAGACAAGAAGAGACAAAGGAAAAGCCCTCACTCAGTTCCTGAAGGTGAAAGATGCTGTAACTATTTCTGTAGAATTGGTGCTTTTCTGTGTCAGAAACCAAAACGCAAAAGTCACTGACTGGAGTGACAGACAGGAACATCCTGCTTGTTGCCATTTGCAAGCCTCCAAAGCCAACTTCAGCTGTGCAGAAAGGCACTACAGGGAGCTGTGCACTTACCTGGGATCTGACTGCTTTGTTTTCTTGTCTCATGAGGAAAGGATGGAAGTCCTGGGGCTGTTTTAATATGGAAAGTTATAGAATGTTTTTGTTTGGAAAAGATCATTGAGTCCATAAGAGAAGTCTGAGAGGGGATCTTCTGAGTGTTTGTAAATATTTGAAGAGTGGATGTCAAGAAGAAAGGGCCAGGCTCTTGTCAGTCATGTCCTGTGATAGGATACAGGGTGATGGATTCAAACTGGAACCCAGGGGTGTCCACTTCAACATGAGGAGAATCTTCTTTGGTGTGAGGGTGCTGGAGCCCTGGAGCAGGCTGCCCAGAGAGGTTGTGGAGTCTCCTTCTCTGGAGACTTTCAAGACCCACCTAGATATGTGCCTGTGTGAACTCCTCTAGGTGATGCTGCTTTAGCAGGGAGGTTGAACTGGATATCTCCACTAGTGATGGTTCCCTCAATCCTCTGTCCTCATGGACTTGAAAGTTGAGGCCTCTAACTGACCAGTATAGGTCTTTTGAAAATATTTGAGACAGTAAAATTATAATGGGGGGATTTAAAAAAAAAATTAAAAAAAAAACAAGAAAGAAAAGTTGTGATAACAGTGTCCCTGTGGCCAAGAAGGCAAGTGGTCTCCTGGGCTGCATTGAGTGTGGCCAGCAGGTCAAAGGAGGTTCTGCCCCTCTACTGTGCTCTAGTGAGGCCACAGCTGGAGTCCTGGGTCCAGTTCTGGGCTCCTCAGTTCAGGAAGGACAGGGACTTTGCTGGAGAGGGTACAGCAAAGGGCTGCAGAGATGCTCAGGGGCCTGGAACATCTCTGATGAGAAAAGACTGCGAGAATTGGGGCTGTTTAGCCTGGAGAAGGGCAGCCTGAGGGGGGATCTCGTCAGTGCTGATCAGTACTTCAAGGGTGGGTGTCAGGAGGATGGGGCCAGGCTTTGTGCAATGGTGCCCAGTGACAGGACAAGGGGTAAGGGCACAAACTGGAACCTCAGAAGCTCCATCTGAACATGGGAAGGAACTTGTGTAATAGAAGGGTGCTGGAGGCCTGGAGCAAGCTGCCCAGAAAGGTGGTGGAATCTCCATCTCTGGAGACATTCCAAACCCACCTGGGTTTGTTCCTAGGTGCCCCTGACTGTGGCAGGGGGTTGGACTGGATGATCACCAGAAGTCTCTCCCAAGCCCTTTCATTCTGTGATGCTGTGAGTTTCAATGTCTGTCCAAAGAAATAGGTCTGAAAAAAAACACAATTAATGTTTTTTCCTGATCCTTGGAGCTTTGGTGGTTCTGGCCCTTTCTCTGAGCATGTGTGAATCTAGAAGAGTTCCTCTGACACCTTTAATCTTTGCTGGTAACATGAGTGTACAAAATAAGACCCTAGAGGTTGTAAACTCATCACACAGCTTCATGCTAGATGTTGGCAACTCAAATCATTGCCTGCTGCTTGCATTTCAGTGACAGTGGAGTATGGTTGGAAATGGCAGCTGAAATGAGCAGTTGGGTTCTCAGCTATTTCATGTAATCTGGGTTTTTTTTGGTTACTGTCAAAGCTGTTTTCTGCTGTGTGAGGTGGTGGTTTTCTTAAATAGAAACAAACTTGCCAAGTGTGGCTTCAAGGAAGTTTAGACTTCAGAAAAGACTGGAGTTCATTGTGATGAGTGGGGAGCAGGATAGGAAACAGAGTGGGATGTGGTAAGGAATTGTTTTCTGCTATCACAATTTAGTGCTTCATCTACGAAGTACTCTGTGCCATGAGGTTTGGAGCAGGTTCTGCAAATACTAAAAGTTCAAGTCATCTCCAAAGTCTTAAAATAAAGATTATCTACTCTGATGTACCACAGAAAGAGCTTATATCAGATGATAAGCAGAGATGGAACAAGTAGTGGTCACTGGGGCTGTCCATCAGCAGAATCCTACATTGTGGTCTTTTTTTTTCCTCACAGGCTGCAAAATTGGACAGCAGCTTGGGCAGTGCCTTTCGTTACATGGGCAACTACTACAGAGACGTTGCTGAGGACAAAAGCAGAGCTCGTGGGTGCTATAAGAAGGCTTTTGAGCTGGATGGAGCTGATGAAGAATCTGGAACAGCGGCTGTAGACCTAAGCATGGAACTTGATGACATGGTATTGTGCATGCAAGGCTTTGGATTGCTACTGGTTTGCTTCTCTGGTAATCCTGTCTTTGAGGAATCATCTCAGGTCTCCCCTGTATTTGAGGACGAGATCTGGAAAAAAAAGTTGTTCTGCCATTACTTAGCAGCTTGCACAGTTGGACCTTCTTCAGTTTTATGCTCCAGTTTCAAATTTGGTCTGCCTGGGGGAGAAGGGTACAGGAACCAAGCACAACAGTGTAGTCATCACACGTGTGATTAAGACGAAGGATTTATCCCATGGGGAGCATGAAAAGAAAGTTACTTTTCTCCTTAGATTTAGCTTGTGGCCCTTTTTATCTCCATCCTTGCTGCTTTCAGGAGAAGCACACAAAATGATCACAGCATTTAAAAATTAGTTCCTATGTAGCATTGTATAAGAACTTCTCAGCCTAGGCTGTTGCAGTTTAGATGTAACCTATGCTTCAACAGGCTCCATGTGAACATCTGGAAAGCCAGCCAAGGCACCTGACTTGCTGCAAATCCAATATCCTTCTCTAGTTTTTTCCTAATAATCAAAATTTACTCTTTGCCAAACTGCAGGAAGCTGCTGTCTGTTTGCAAAGAGAGGCAGGCAGGAAATAATCCTCTCTGCATATGTGGTAATTCCCTCCCCTAGCTTGCTGCTCAACCTGCCAGCTTTCAACAGCCCTTGCAACATTTCTTCATGACACAGTAATTAAGAGATGAGACAGTTTAATGTTTTGCTGCATCAGGAGTGATCTTTAACCAGCACTTTGTTCTTTCCAAAGAAGTGTGTTTGCTAACCTGACATTTTTGGTGCTTTGTTAGGACACTGCTCTGTCAATCCTGAATGAGGTGACTGCAAAAGTAGGCAGTGGTGCAGCCAAATGGGCCTTGATTCGTCGTGGGCTTTACTACCTGAGAATTGATCAGCCATCCAAAGCAGTGCCTGAGTAAGAGAACTGGGGGTGGTTTGAAGTCATTGTCCACAGATGTCCAACCCTGTCCAGCTCACTGCTCGGGGCTTAGGCAAGATGACCTGTGAGGGTCCCTTCCAACTCCATGCATTCTGTGGTTCTATGATAAATCCCAATAAAACAGTCTTTGCTGTTGTCAAGTTCTGAAAATCAGTTAGCTGGTGGTGGGGTGGCTTGTGCCAAACCAGGGGAAGTGGGTCTGAGCAAGCTTTGTCTTCACTCCCAGAATGAAGTCAGTGTCCTCTTCTGTGCTCACCAGCATGGGGACAGACTTGTAATGGAAAGGCAAGGAGCAGCAGTGAGCTAGGACTAGGTGAAGTGTCACAAACTGATGTGGGCACTGCTGTGCTCAAAAGTTTTGTAGAATCATAAAATCACAGAATGGTTTGGGCTGGAAGGGACTTTAAAGATCATCTAGTTCCAACCCCTCTGTCATGGATAGGAACACCTCCTGCTAGCCTTGGTTGCTCAAGGCCTCATCGAGCCTGGCTTTGAGCACTGCCAGGCTTGGAACTGCCACAACTTCTCTGGGTGACCTCTTCCTGTGCCTCACCATCCTAATGGGGAAGAATTCCTTCCTCATGTCTGATCTAAGTCCAGCTTCTTCCATTTTAAAGCCATCACCCCTCATCCTGTCACTCCATGCCTTTGTGACAAGTCCCTCTCCAGCTCTCTTGTAGCCCCATTCAGATCCTGAAAGGCTGCTTTGAGTTCTCCTTGGAGCCTTCCCTTCTCCAGGCTGAACAGCCCCAACTCTCTCAACCTGTCCCCAGAGCAGAGGTGCTCCAGCCCTCTGACAGTCTTTGTGGCCTCCTGGACCCACTCCAACAGTTCCATGTCCTTCTTGTGTGTCCAGAGAACAGATAGTGCATGGAAATAATTTAACATTGTTGACTCATTTCACCTTTTATTTAAGTTTGCAGGCAGCGCTCAGGGCTGATCCAAAAGATGCCAACTGTTGGGAGTGCCTAGGGGAAGCTTACTTGAGCAGAGGCAGCTACATGACAGCTCTGAAATCCTTCAGGAAAGCCAGTGAGCTGAACCCAGAGCTCACATACAGCTTTTACCAAGCTGCTGCAATTGAGCAGGCCCTAGGCAAATATCAGAGTGCTATAGCTGCCTATCAAGAGATCCTGAAGAAGACAGAAGATTATGTGCCTGCACTGAAAGGTAATGTGTCTGAATGTGGAAGCATGAACTCTTTCACCCTGGGCACATTGTGGTGCTTCAGTCTTGGGGAGAGGTTCTTGGGGAGAGGTTTGTCTTCATGAAAGGAGGGGTTTGGATTTTGGGTGTGTGGTGCCTTGCATGAAAGCTGCTATGTGGTGACCTGCAGATACTTGTTCAGTCATGGTGTATTTCTTTTTCAAGTAAGTTGAACAAGAGTTAGTGTAGCTACCAGGCCAAATGAGTAGAAGAATGGAAGACAGACAGAGGAAGCCAGGACTTCATAGAATCATAAAATGGTAGGGGTTGGAAGGGACCTCCAGAGATCAGATCACTGAGTCCAACCCCCCTGCCAAAGCAGGGTCACCTAAGGGCAGGCCACACAGGAGTGCCTCCAGATGGGTCTTGAAAGTCTCCAGAGAAGGAGACTTTCCTGCTCCAGGCCTCCAGCACCCTCACACTGAGGGATTTTCTTCTCCTGTTCAGATGGAACCTCCTGGGTTCCAGTTTGTGCCCCTTGTCCTATCAGAGAATGCCACGGAACACTCTTCAGATATTTGTAAATACTCATAAGATCCCCTCTGGGGCTGCTCCTTTCCAGGCTCAACAGCCCCAGAGCTCTCAGCCTTTCCTCATCAGACATCCTTGCTGCCTCCATTAGACTCTCTTGAGGAGTTCCCTGTCTCTCTTGAACTGGGGAGTCCCCAGATCTGGACACTCTACTTCAAGTGTAGTCTCACAGGGCAAAGGAGAGTGGGAGGAGAACCTCCCTTGCCCTGTTTGCCACACTCTTCCTAATGCACCCCAGGAGACCATTGGCCTTCTTTGCCACAAGGGCACAGAGCTGCAGTTTCACTGAGCAGTCCAGCTCTGGCTCAGCAGGTAATAAAGTCAGGCTGCCTTTTCAAGAGGTCTGCACTAATCTGGCCATGCATGCCTCACTCTTTGTCAGCCCAGGAGATCCATACCCCTCTGAGCTTCTCCAAGTGATCAAAGATAACAGTGAAGCATCCCAAGAGGTTTCATGAATGTTAGATGTGGTGATAGGTGTAGGTCCTCACTGAGTTGGAGCTGTCTAGCCTGGAGAGGAGGAGGCTCAGGGGAGACCTCATTGCTGTCTACAACCACCTGAAGGGAGGTTGTAGCCAGGTGGGGCTTGGTCTCTTCTCCCAGGCACGCAGCAACAGAATGAGGGGACAGAGCGTCAAGTTGTGCCAGGGGAGGTTCAAGCTGAATGTTAGGAAGCCATACTTCCCAAAGAGATTTGCCATTGGAATGTGCTGCCCAGGGAGGTGGAGATCTTCAAGAAAAGACTGAATGAGGTACTTAGTGCCATGGTCTAGTTGATTGGGTAGGGCTGGGTGATAGGTTGGACTGGATGATTTTGGAGGTCTCTTACAACCTGGTTGATTCTATGGTTCTATGATTCTGTATGGGGGACTGGAACTGCTGTCTGATGATGGAACAGTGATCATCAGGAGTGTATACAATTCTGATAGCAAATCAATAACTGGTTGTTACACATTGTCCCTGCCACTCATTCCCACCCCACATATATATCTGCAACAGGAGCCCTTTGCTGTTGGTGCTGCTGTGAATTTTTAGGTTACAGAGAGTTCTTTGGATTAAGGCTCCAGGCCTGGGGCAGAGTGGCTGGAAACTGCCCAGCAGAAAAGGTTCTGGGGATGCTGGGTGGCAGCAGCTGGAGCTGAGACAGCAGTGTCCAGGGGGGCAAGAAGGGCAGCAGCAGCCTGGGCTGGAGCAGCAATGGTGTGGGCAGCAGGAGCAGGCCAGGGCTTGTGCCCCTGGGCTGGGCACTGCTGAGGCTGCAGCTCGAGTGCTGCCTTCAGCTCTGGGCCCCTCACTGCCAGAAGGAGACTGAGGGCTGGAGCAGGGGCAGAGAAGGGCAAGAAAGGTGGGGAAGGGTCTGGAGAAGAGGGCTGGAGAGGAGCAGCTGAGGGAGCTGGGGGGGTTGGTGTGGAGCAGAGGAGGCTGAGGGAGACCTCCTGGCTCTCTGCAGCTCCCTGAGAGGAGGCTGGATTCAGGTGGGGCTTGGGCTCTGCTCCCTGGTGTCTGGTGAGAGAAAGAGAGGAAATGTCCTGAAACTGTGCCAGGAGAGGTTGAGGTTGGGCATGAAGAACAATTTCTGTGCTGCAAGAATGGTCAGGGCTGCCCAGGGAAGTGGTGGAGTCCCCATCCCTGGAGGTGCTGCAGAAAGGTGTGGCCATGGTGGGACTGGGTTAGTGGTTGGAGTGGATGATCTTGGAGGGCTTCTCCAGCCCAAACAATTCTCTAGTGTTGGTTACTATTGCAGCTGCAAGTCTTTAGTCTGAACAGTGTTAATATGTGGACATGACTCTAGGGAACATGGTTTGGTGGCCATGATGGTGTTGGGTTGCTGGTTGGACTGGGTGATCCTAGAGGGCCTTCCCAACCCAAACCATTCTATGGTTCTGTTGCTGTAGGCATTTTGATTAGGGCATGACCTTTGTAGGATACAAATCTTTACATCAAGTACAACACTGAGTAGGTTTCTACCCTCTCACCCCACCTCCTTCATCAAGCACATCAAAAGTATCTGTTTGGTTATATTTTTTTTCACAGAGGCTGTTTTCTCTTATTTTGCAGGACTTGGTGAGTGTCATCTCATCCTGGCAAAGTCAGCCCTGGAGAACTATTTTGATAGGAAGGCTGTGGGTTACATAGAGCAAGCTCTTGAATCGTTTACCAGGTTAGTATAAAACACTCAGTTATTTAATTCCCAGTGGGGCTGTGGGTTGAGAAGCAGAAGAATGAGTTGCCTGCAGACTTCAATAGACTGAATGGATCAGGCTCCTGATCTATGTGCTTATTGATAATAATTTGAGTAATGAATTCTGCACTCAGCCTGCTTAACTATATGGTAATTACTGATTTTTTGGGGTTTGGTTCTTTTTTGTTTAAAAGGACACAGAGTTGTTTGATGGTAACACCAGAGTGAGATGACACACACAGTCCTGTCCAGCAGTGCTCCTGTAAATGGGGAGCAGGGAGGAGAGGAATTTCCACCAATAAATGGTGGATGAGAGGAAATTTTTCCTTCCCTCCCTCAAATGTTTTAATTTTGTATTTAATACAAAATGCTTCATTGTGTCACAATTTTAAATTATCCTGGGGAGAGCTGCTGTAGCAGGAGAAGGTCCATCAGGCTTCTGCAGATGAGTAATCTCTTGTAGTGCTGTGCTGACATCTGGATAGATCAGAGCTCATTTTCAGAAGGGGCTTTTAGTCCCAGCCAAGTTGGGCCACTCTGGTGTTTTGTGGTTTCTCTGTTTTCAGTGTGTTTTTTAATCTTTTAGACCTGTATCTTGGATAGAAAGAGAAATGGGTTAAAAATAAACAGATCAAAAAAGCCCATTGGTAAATCACACGAAGTTTGTGCCCCTCCTCCAAGGGGTGGATTTGCTGTCAGAACAGGATATTGATGTGTCTGAATGGCTGTTAAATTTTGTTTTCTCTGTCATTAATCACAGAGCAGCCAAGCACAGTCCTGATGTATCTTGCATCTGGAAACTGCTTGGAGATACCTGCACAAGTGTGCATCTCATCTCACCAACCATAGCCAATGTCCAAGTCCCAGCATCCCTTCTGGGTCAAAATGAAGGCAAAGAGGTGCTGAAGAAAAGTGAGCTGCTCAGTCTGGGAGGAAGGTAATCATCTTTAATTGTCAAGAGCTTCTGTGCAGTTTGAGCATTCTAGACTAGGACTCTAGCTCGGGTGTCTTGGACCATTTCCCTTCTAGAAAATGAAAGACCTGATGATCTGTGAACACCTTCATGTGGAGCCAAGGTTAATGAGGCAGGTAAAGAGAATTCATAGTTCATAGAATGGTTTAAGTTGGAAGGGACCCCAAGGCTCATCCAGTTCCAACCCCCTGTCATGGGCAGGGACACCTCCTTCCAGCCCAGGTTGCTCAAGGCTTCGTCCAACCTGGCTTTGCACACCTCCAGGGAGGAGGCAGCCACAGCCTCCCTGGACCTGTGCCAGTGTCTCCCCACCCTCACTGTCAAGAATTTCTTCCTCATCTCCAGTCTTAATCTGCCCTCCTCAAGCTTGTCTACCAGCCCTTGTCTAAAGTCCCTTCCTGGCTTTCCTGTTGCCCTCCTCCAGGTCCTGGCATCTCAAGCTTCTGAATTCCACTGCTTATTCTGGGGTGTGTTTGCTGGATTGCCACAGAGGTTCTCAGTGCTTCATCTGGCACCTGTTCTCCTCTCTTTCTGTCTTCAGAACATGGCTACATCCTGCCTGTCATTCAACAAATTGCTCAGAGTAAATGATTGATTAATCCTGCCAGGAATACTGGAGTCCAAGGCAATGCCTTAAGCATTTCTTATTAAAAGGTCATCAATTCTTGAGCTAGGAACGGGGTCTAGGTCTGTTGAAAAATAGAATGGTTGGGGTTGGAAGGCGTGATGTGTTGAAATTTCCCCCCCAACATTAACTTTTCTGGGCTGGCAGTGCTTGGGGCTGGCTCCTCTCCAGTTTTGCACCCCCAGGATCCCAAGTCCTTCTCCTCAGGGCTGCTCCCCAGCCCTTCATCCCTAGCCTGGGTTGGCACTGGGGGGTGCCCAAGCCATGTGCAAGGACCTTGCCCTTGGCCATGTTCAACCTCATGAGGTTCACACAGGCACATTTGCCCAGTCTCCTCTGGATGGCTGCCATCCCTCAGGTGTGTCAATTGCACCACACAGCTCAGTGTCATTCATTCACAAACTCAGTGGAAGAGAGAATTCCTTATTTCTGTCTCTGGGAGCTCACGGTGATGGACAATACTTGTAGCATTTCTGCAGCTTCTTCTGTGCTTCGTGCAGTTGGGTGCAGAAGGCAGGGAATGCAGCTGCTGAGTGAATCTCAGTCACCACATGTGAGGTCAGACACTTCATGGGGGATGTCTTATTAGCTGTAAAACTGACTGAGGTTTGTTTTAAGTGAAAAAATGTGCAGATTGTAACTGACACAGTTTTGCTTTCATGCACATCTGTGTGGGAACTATAGAGAAGAGCAGATTTAGATTGGATGTTAGCAACAAGTTCTTTACCATGAGGGTAGTGAAAAACTGGAACACATTGCCCAGGAAGGTGCTTGGGACCTCATCCCTGGAGATCATAGAATTGTTAGGGTTGGAAGGGATCTCAGGGATCATGGAGTTACAATCCCCCTGCCATGGGCAGGGACACCTCACACCACAGCAGGTTGCTCACAGCCACCTCCAGCCTGGCTGCAAACACCTCCAGGCAGGAGGCTTCCACCACCTCCCTGGGCAACCTGTGCCAGTCTCTCACCACCCTCATGGGGAAAAACTTCTTCCTCACAGCCAAGCTCAATCTCCCCACTTCTAGTTCTGCTCCATCCCCCCCAGTCCTATCACTCCCTCACACCCTCACAAGTCCCTCCCCAGCTTTCCTGTAGCCTTCTGCAGATCCTGGAAGGCCTCAAGAAGCTCTCCTGGGAGTCTTCTCCTCTCCAGACTGCACAGCCCCAACTCTCTCAGGCTGTCTCCATGGCAGAGCAGCTCCAGCCCTCTGCTCCTCCTCGGGGCCCTTCTCTGGACCCCTTCCAGCACCTCCAGAGCCTTCCTGGAACAGAGGCTGCAGACCTGGACCCAGAGCTGCAGGTGGGGTGTGAGCAGAGTGGAGCAGAGGGGGAGAATCCCCTCCCTGGCCCTGCTGGCTATGCTTCTCTTGATGCAGCCCAGGCTCTGCTTGGCTCTCTGGGCTGTCAGTGCACGCTGCTGGCTCATGTTGAGCTTCTCATCCACCAGCATCCACAAGGCCTTTTCTTCAGGGCTGCTCTCAACCCAGTCCCTGCCCAGCCTGTATCGGTGCTTGGGATTGCCCTGACCCAGATGCAACTTGCACTTGGTCTTGTTGAGCCTCATGAGGTTGACATGGGCCCAGCTCTGCAGCCTGTCCAGGTCCCTCTGGATGACCTCCCTTCCCTCCAGCCTATCTGCTGCACTACACAGCTTGGTGTCATCAGCAAACCTGCTGAAGGTGCATTCAGTGCCACCGTCCATGGCACTAACAAAGATGCTAAACAAGACTAGTCCCTGTACTGATCCCTGGTGGGCTGGACAGGACTTTGGGCAATCTGTTCTAGTTGAGGATGTCCCTGCTGACTGCAGAGGGGATTGGACTGGATAACCTGGAGGCCCCTTCCAATCCAGACCATTCTGTGACTGCCTTTAGCCCAAGATGAGTTCTGTAGAGATAACTGAATGACAAGTCAGTTAATTATTGTTTGCTTTCCATTCCTGTCTGGTTTTCTTTGTATTTCTGTCTGCTTGGTGGAGGTTTGTAAGCAGTCTTTGAAATGCTTTTCCAGCTTTCCTGTGGTGAAGAGGAAAGGAGTAATGCTGCTGTGGTTGATATTTCTGTAGGTGTTACGGCAGAGCCCTGAAGCTGATGCATTTGCCTAGCATTTGGTGTGACTTGGGGATAAATTACTATCGACAGGCAGAGCACCTCACAGCAGTGGGCACTGACACCAGTGAGACCAGCGAGCTGCTGGAGAAGTCCTTACAGGTACTGCCTGCTTTTCCTGTTCCTTCAACTTTTAAATTGATGGTGATTAGAATAGAATAGAATAGAATAGAATAGAATAGAATAGAATAGAATAGAATAGAATAGAATAGAATAGAATAGAATAGAATAGAATAGAATAGAATAGACCGGACCAGACCGGACCGGACCAGGTTGGAAGAGATCTCCAAGATCATCATGTCCAAACTATCAGTTAATCCAACACCACCTAATCAACTAAACCATGCAGCCAAGCACCCTATCAAGTCTCCTCCTGAACACCTCCAGTGATGGCGACTCCACCACCTCCCTGGGCAGCCCATTCCAATGGGCAATCACTCTCTCTGTGTAGAACTTCTTCCTAACGTCCAGCCTAAACCTCCCCTGGCACAGCTTGAGACTGTGTCCTCTTGTTCTGGTACTGGCTGCCTGGGAGAAGAGACCAACCTCCACCTGTCTGCAACCAGTTGTAGAGAGCAATAAGGTCACCTCTGAGCCTCCTCCAGGCTGAGCTATCCCAGCTCCCTCAGCCTCTCCTCATAGGGCTTGTGTTCCAAGCCCCTCACCAACTTCGTTGCCCTTCTCTGGACTCGTTCCAGCAAGTCAACCTCCTCCCTAAACTGAGGGGCCCAGAACTGGACACAGGACTCCAGGTGTGGCCTAACCAGTGCAGTGTACAGGGACAGAATGACCTCCCTGCTCCTGCTGGCCGCACTGTTCTTGATGCAGGCCAGGATGCCATTGGCCCTCTTGGCTGCCTGGGCACACTGCAGGCTCATGTTCAGCCTACCGTTGACCAGCACCTCCCGGTCCCTCTCTGCCTGGCCACTCTCCAGCCACTCTGACCCCAGCCTGTAGCACTCAGACGTTTGTCTGCATGTTCTCTATCCTTAATAAAAGGCAGCCACCAGCATCCTGGCCTGGATCAGCAATGGTGTGGCCATCAGGGATAGGGAAGTGGCACTGGTGAGGCCACACATTGAATCCTGGGTTCAGTTTATGGTCCCTCACAGCCAGAAGGACACTGAGGGGCTGGAACAGGTCCAGAGAAGGGCAACAAAGTTGGGGGAAGGTCTGGAGAAGAGGGCTGGGGAGGAGCAACTGAGGGAGCTGGGGATGTTTGGTGTGGAGCAGAGGAGCCTGAGGGAGACCTCCTGGCTCTCTGCAGCTCCCTGAGAGGAGGCTGCAGCCAGGTGGGGCTTGGGCTCTGCTCCCTGGTGTCTGGTGAGAGAAAGAGAGGAAATGTCCTGAAACTGTGCCAGGGGAGGTTGAGGTTGGGCATGAGGAACAATTTCTGTGCTGCAAGAATGGTCAGGGCTGCCCAGGGATGTGGTGGAGTCCCCATGGCTGGAGGTGTTGCAGTTGCCATAGCATTTGGGGCTGTGGTTTAGTGGCCATGGTGGTACTAGGCTAGTGGCTGGACTGGATGATCTTGGAGGGCTTTTTGAACTCAAACAACTCTATGACTGTATGAAAACTTACACCTCTAAGGAAGTGAGTTCCTGAAGTCTTCATTTTAGCTGTAACAATGAAGCCCCACATTGTGTTTTCTTCCAGTGTCTCAAAAAAGCTGTGAGGCTTGATAGCAAAAACCATCTGTATTGGAATGCACTTGGTGTGGTTGCTTCCTGTAGTGGTAAGTCTTCATCAAAACCCCTACCTCCATAATATCCTGAATTAGGAGGCCACCTGGCTAATGGTCTTCATGAAATTCAGCTGCATCTTTATCTCCTTTTTCCTTTTCTTTTTTTCCCTTTCTCCAGCTATTGGGAATTATGCTCTGGCTCAGCATTCCTTCATCAAATCGATCCAAGCCGAGCGAATCGTAAGTGCTGGAGGCACCTGCCAGCTGTTCCCAGTGGGCATTTGAAGCTTCCTCCTCTCCCCTGCTGCTGCTGCAGGGTGATCTGTGATCAGGGTCATCAGCTATCACCCTTAACTTTATTTGCTCTCTCTAGAATGTTGCTGCCTGGACCAACCTGGGGGTTCTGTATCTGACAACTGGACACATTGAGGTAACTGTCTATCCTCAAGATTAGTTCCTTTATCTTTTCTTTTAAAGGCATAGCTAGGGGTGGGAGTGTGGGCAAGAAGTGAAGAATGTCCCTCTGAGATTCAAGCAGCTGACTTCCTTTGAAAGAAAATAAATTGGCACCTGTACCTTACTTGAGGTGCAGCAAGGAATGATTTGTTCTGGAGGAGACAAAAGTTCAGTGAACTGAATTGGTGAGGTTATTTTTCAAGCAACTGCATGGGCTGGAGATCTTTGAAAGAACTGAGCAGTGGTGGTCTAACCACTGCACACCAGCTTTGAACAAAAAAAGAACAACTTTGTTTGCAGCTCACACACTGAACTTTCTTAAGTTTTACATAGGTGGCTGCTTTCAGCTCATCAGCATGGCATCTGATTTACTGAAATCCTCTGTAGTCTTCTGAGTTTCTCTGGAAAAAGAGTATTTTTAATTGAAGTCCACAGTTCTCATGCAGATCCTTTCCTGTTTGATGGTCTGAATGACAGAAATTGTGCCTAGTCACAAATACGGTCAGAATTATTTGTAATAAAAACAACCTCATACTTCAAACTGCCTCCTGCTAAGCTTAGTGATGCTGAGGCTGTGTTGGCCTTATGCGGCCTTGAGGGGGAAACTCTGAACACCAACAGTCTGTGGGGAAAATGTAATTTGTGGGTGGTTCACCAGTCTGAAAAGGAGTTTGTTGAACTGTGCATGAAGGAGAAGCAAATTTCAACAAGCCTGGGTCCTCCAAGACTCAGATTTCTAACTAAGCATTCAATAGACGTGTTCCACCTGCTGAGCTGCCTTGAGAAGGAAATATGTTTGGAAGAGAAAAGAACTTTGATAGTGTGAGGATTTTATTGATTTAATATTCAGATAAGGCTGAAGTTGTTTATTTCTCTGGGCAATGCATTGTTGGCATCTGTGGCACAGAAGATTTCACCTGTGGCATCAAAAAACTTATGTGGCACTGGCAATTCAGTGGCATTTTCTTTGTTTTGCAGCAAGCTCACGAAGCCTTCAAGACAGCCCAGTCTCTGGACCCTTCCTACTTACTGTGTTGGCTTGGGCAGGTAAGAATATAAACAAAACTTCATGCTGTGTTCCAAACCCAGGTGCTAGTCACAGCGAGGGCTTGGCCTCCTCCCTAACAAATGGGCACTTGAGCATGTTCATGAAAATGATCTGTCAGAAGCTAAAGGGAGGTGTCCTCTTCTCTCGAGGGGCTCTTTACTGTGAGGGTGGTGGAACACTGGAACAGGTTGCTTAGGGAGGTAGTTGTGGCCTCATCCTTGAAGGTATTCAAGGTGAGGCTGCACAAGGCTCTGAGCAACCTGATCTAGTGGAGGATGTCCCTTCTGACTGCAGGGGTGTTGGACTGGATGACCTTTGGAGGTCCCTTCCAATCCAGACCATTCTGTGATTGTATGAGGGTGGATGAGCCCCTTTGTGTCCATAATGGTAATAGAGTGGAAGCTACATCCATCAAGTACCTTTATATAGTCTTCTTCTGGCTGATGCTGAGAAACCAGCTTTTGAAAAAAATACTAAATTTGTGCTTGGAAGCATTTTACTGACCACTGTCATCAAACCACTGGCAGTGTTTAGCTTGGAGAAAAGGAGTCTGAGGTGTACCTGCTTGCTTTCTACAACTCTCACTCTCTTCAAGGAGTTTGGACCCAGGTGGAGATTGGCCTCCTTGCTCTAGGCACAAGTGACAGGACAAGAGAAAACAGCCTGAAGTTGCTTTAGTGGTGATGTTTCAGCAGTAGTGGTGGGATTGAGCACTCTAGTCAAGCAGTTGGATTTGATGACCTCAGAGCTTTCTTCCAATCTCAACAGTTCTGTTTAGTTTGCGCATGAGGAACAATTTCTTTCCTGAAAGGGTTGTGAAGGCCTGGCTCAGGCTGACCAGGGCAGTGGTGGAGTTCCCATCCCTGGAGAGGTGATTGTGTGTTCTTTCACCTTCAGCTGTACCTCCACCTTGTTGTGTGTCACTCACTGCTTAACTCTCTTCCCTGCTTCTAACACCATTGTTAGAGCAAGTCTCTAAGGTAGCTGACCTACTTCATGGAAGGTCTCTTCCTTTCCCTACCATTGAGGGTTGGTTTTGCTCCTACCTTTCTCCTACAATCCAGGCCATCCCTGAACAGCAGAAATAGTTGGGACTCATGCTTTGGTCATCACTCTTGGTGCACTTCATAATCCCATGCTCTTGATAGGCTAATGATACCTGGCTCTAATGATAACTAATGATAACTGGACTCTAGGGAAGAACCAGCACCATCACCTGCTGACATTCAGCCCCTGTCACATGTTCTTACATCTTGAAGGATGTAAAGTACCACAGAAAACAGGTTCCAGCTACTGAGAGAGTGGAAACTGTTGGTGTTGCATTCACTGTGGCTCACTTTGTTGTTAAAACCAGTGTGGTCAGCAGCAGGGCAGGGATTGTGACCCTGGACTGGGCACTGCTGAGGCTGCACCTTGAATCCTGGTTCACTTCTGTGCCTCTCGCTCCCAGAAGGACACTAAGGGGCTGGAGCAGGTCCAGACAAGGGCAACAAAGTTGGGGAAAGGTCTGGAGAAGAGGGCTGGGGAGGAGCAGCTGAGGGAGCTGGGGGTGTTTGGTGTGGAGAAAAGGAGTGTGAGAGAGACCTCATTGCTCTCCATAAAATAGAATAGAATTAACCAAGTTGGAAAAGATCTTCAAGATCATTGACTCCAACCTGTCATTCAACACCACTTAATTAACTAAACTATGGCACCAAGTGCCCCATCCAGTCTCTTCCTAAACACCTCCAGTCATAGTAACTCCACCACTTCCCTGGGCAGCACATTCCAATGGCTAACAACTCTCTCAGTGAAGAACTTTCTCCTCACCTCGAGTCTAAACTTCCCCTGGCACAGCTTGAGACTGTCCTCTTGTTCTGGTGCTGGTTGCCTGGGAGAAGAGACCAACCCCCACCTGGCTACAACCTCCCTTCAGGTAGTTGTAGACAGCAAGAAGGTCTCCCCTGAGCCTCCTCTTCTCCAGGCTAAGCAACCCCAGCTCCCTCAGCCTCTCCTCATAGGGCTTGTGCTCCAAACCCCTCACCAACTTTGTTGCCCTTCTCTGGACACGCTCCAGCAACTCTGCATCTTTCCTAAACTGAGGGGCCCAGAACTGGACACAGGACTCCAGATGTGGCCTAACCAGTGCTAAGCACCAGGGCACAATGACTTCCCTGCTCCTGCTGGCCACACTGTTCCTGATGCAGGTCAGGATGCCATTGGCCTTCTTGGCCACCTGGACACACTGCAGGCTCATGTTCAGCCTACCATCGACCAGTACCCCCAGGCCCATTTCTGCCTCGCCACTCTCCAGCCACTCTGACCCCAGCCTGTAGCACTGCATGGGGTTGTTGTGGCCAAAGTGCAGCACCCAGCACTTAGATGTGTTAAATCTCATCCCATTGGACTCTGCCCATCTGTCCAGCCTGTCAAGGTCTCTACAGCTCTCTGAGGGTAGGCTGCAGCCAAGTGGGGATTGCTTCTTCCCCCTAGTCTCAGGTGATGATAGAAGAAGAGGAAATGTCCCAAAACTGTGCTGGGGGAAGTTTAGGTTGGACATGAGGAATAATTTCTGTGCTGCAAGAGCAGAGACTGGCACAGGCTGCCCAGGGAGGTGGTGGAGTCCCCATGCCTGGCGGTGTTCAGAAAGGTGTGTCCTTGCCACTTGGGGCCATGGTTTGTGGCCATGCTGGAGTTGGGTTGATGTTTGGATTGGATGATCTCAGAGGGCTTTTCCAAGCCAAACAGTTCCATTATTCAGTGACTCTATTCTATGAGGAGGAAAAGAAAGTGTCTTCATGTTCAATGCCTCAGAGATGCCTGCAGTAACGCGTGCCGAGTTTCTTGTTCATGCCATGAAGTACTGACCACAGCAACCCTTGCTTCTCTGTAGGCTCTCATTGCAGAGAGAGTGGACAGCTTTGACACCATGGATCTCTTCAGGCACACCACTGAACTCTGCATGCATGTGAGTATGGCAGCTGTATGGCCCTGAAGTTTCTGCTGATCTCTTTGCTTAGCTCATTGTAATGGGTTGGGGCAGCCCCCCCTCCCCACCACGCGCAGAAATAACAACTCAGACAAACGGATTGCAAAAGTGATGAAAAAGTTTAAATAGAACAGTGAGTGCGTGCAGAGAAACTAGAAACACAGTGACAAGAGAGAGAACCCAAAACAGACCCAGAGAAATCCCATCCCCCACCTGAGGGTGCACCCAAACCCCCAGGGCTCCTCCTTCCCCCCCCCACTGCTAGGCTAGTCTCAGCTGGCCAGATCTGAGACTGCCCATCCCCCCGTGGCCTTGGGCCTAACCAGGCCCATGGCCGGGAGATCTTCTCCCCAGTTACCAGGCGGCGAGGAGGAAGGAAAGAGGAAGTGCCAGACCCCGCCGTGAGACTTATAGTGGTGCAAGGGATCATGGTAGGAAATAACCTAATTTCCTGTGTCCACCCACTGGGCTGGACTTCTGGACACAGGAAACACCCCTGTAGCAGAGGGCACCCAGCCCAAACTACGACACTCATGCAATGTGGTTTGTTAAAAACAGATGTCTTGGGTGATGGAACAGTCACAGCCACATTCCAGGTGAGATTGTTTGGCTCTCCTCTTGTGGCTTCTGGCCTGTGCTGGCATTAAGTAGCAGACAGTTACTTTATTAAATAATTCAGTCCCAACAGCCTGAGAAGTCAGCTCTTAAAGTGGTGAAAAAATCGTACTTTGTGTTCCACAGATTTGGATAGAAATCAAAGGCATGAATGGTAACTATTCCAGAGGAGAGGAAGGATACTGCCACTGTCCTGAGCTCTAAAAATGGAGGACCTCACTTTCTCTCATAGCTTTTCCCATCTCTCATCCTTGCAGTGGTGCAGCAAAGGCTGCATTAATGTAAAAATTCTCTGTGCCCCAAGGGCAAGGTAAAACTTGGTCTCTTCCCTTGCTTGACACCAGTGCAGGTTTTTAAACAGGACTTTGCCCTAAACCACAGAATTCTTATGATCCTCTTCAATGACTTCACTTTTGCTTGAGCAGGTCTAATGACTCCTATTTTAGGGCTATGTTTGTTTGTTTGTTTGTTTCTTGAGGATGAGGGAGCAAAAGGCTATGGCCACTGGGTGTGCTCGACACTGCAGGACAAAAGCAACAGAAACACTGAGGTGTATCAGTACAACATTGTTGAGATGAATGCTATACCAACAGCACAGGTGGTCTTGACCAAATACACAGGTAGGTAACTTAAACCTCTCACTAACATGTCAGGCCTTGGAGGTACATTCTGAATGAGCAGATCCAGTCTGACAGGGAGTGAGCTGGATGGGCTGAGGAGAGCCTCCTGAGCTGCAAAGTAACCAAAACAAGGGAAGGGTGTCACAGAGATGGACAAGATGTGAGTTCTGTCTTCTGACTCCAGCCAGTTTTGTTTCAAAGGCAACCAAAATAAGGACCAGGGCCTTGTCACTCTTGTCATCAGGTGACTGCTGTCAGATATCCCTTGGGTGAAGATAGAGGCCAGCTCCTCTCTGCCATGGTGTTTGTTTGGCAGAGGTCCATTCCTGGGTGCTCTGTTACTTCATAGCCTCAAGACTGTGTTAGCCTTCAGTAGAAGGTGGGCTGTGTGGTTGGGTTCTAAGCCTTTTAGAGTATCCCAGAATCCCAGCATGGTGGGGGTTGAAAGGGACCTCTGGAGCTCAACCCCCCTGCTCCAGCAGGGCACCCACAGCAGCTTGCCCAGGAGTACAATGGCCAGCAGGGGTTGGAAGCTGTTTATACAACCTCTCTGGGCAGCCTGCTCCCGGCCACCAGCACCCTCACACCAAAGAATTTTCTCCTGATGCTGAGGTATAACTTCCTGGGTTCTAGTTTGTGCCCCTTTATGTATTACTGAGCACCACTGACAAGAGCCTGACCCCTTCTTCTTGATATTCACCCTTCAGATACATGTAGACACTGATCAGATCTTCTCTGGGGCTGCTCTTTAGGCTCTCAGCCTTTGCTTCTCACAGAGCTGCTCCAGGCCCCTCAGCAGTTTGTAGCCCCTGCTGGACTCTCGTCAGCAGTTCCCTGTCTCTCATAATCTGCAGGGCCCAGAACTGAGCTCAGGATTCCAGAGGTCAGCTCACCAGGGCAGAATAGACAGAGAGAACCTCCCTTGCCCTGCTGCCCACATTGTTCTTAATGGACTGCAGGAGGGGCCTTCAGAACCGGGGAAAAGAGATTAGAACACTAAGGTCAGGTAACAGATGAGAAGTATGTGCCTTAGCTACTAATAAACCTTTTGAAGCTGTAGTATTAAACAGAATCACAGAATCAACAAGGTTGGAAAAGACCTCAAAGATCACCAAGTCCAACCTGCCACCCAAGCCCTCATGCCTACTAGACCATGGCACCAAGTGCCACATCCAATCCCTCTTGAACACCTCCAGGGATGGTGACTCCACCACCTCCCTGGGCAGCCCATTCCAATGACGAATGACTCTCTCAGTGAAGAACTTTCTCCTCACCTTGAGCCTAAACTTCCCCTGGCACAGCTTGAGACTGTGTCCTCTTGTTCTGATGCTGGTTGCCTGGGAGAAGAGACCAACCCGCTCCTGGCTACAACCTCCCTTCAGGCAGCTGTAGGGAGCAAGAAGGTCTCCCCTGAGCCTCCTCTTCTCCAGGCTAAACAATCCCAGCTCCCTCAGCCTCTCCTCATAGGGCTGTGCTCAAGGCCTCTCCCCAGCCTTGTTGCCCTTCTCTGGACACGTTCAAGTGTTTCGATGTCCTTCTTAACCTGAGGGGCCCAGAACTGGACACAGGACTCAAGGTGTGGCCTAACCAGTGCAGAGTACCAGGGCACAATGACTTCCCTGCTCCTGCTGGCCACACTTTTCCTAATGCAGACCAGCATGCCCTTGGCCTTCTTGGCCACCTGGGCACATTACTGGCTCGTGTTCAGCTGACTGTCAATCAGCACCCCCAGGTCCCTTTCTGTTTGGCAGCTCTCCAGCCACTCCAACCCCAGCCTGTAGCTCTGCATGGGGTTGCTGTGGCCAAACTGCAGCATCTGGCACTTGAACTTGTTGAATGTCTCATTGTTGGACTCTACCCATAAACCATGGATATCCTGGCAGGATTTTCCTAGAGTCAGTGCAGGCTGAACAGTTCCCTATTTCCTTAGAAAAAAGACCCCTCCAGACCACTATGTGCTGAGAGACTTCAACTGTCCCGAGTGCATGAATGTTGTTTGAGAAGGCTTTAAACATCTGTGAGCTAACCTGATGCCATGCCAGGGATCTTCATCTCTCTTGTGTGTTTGCCCACAGTTTGTGGCAGTGATTCCGCAGTCAGCAGCTGACAGAAGCCATAGGCAGAGCATTTTATGTCTCTGTACCCACTGTGAGCACCAGGCTGGCAGTATTTTTATGATGCCTTTCACAGCTCTTTCTGATCACCTTTTCCTGTACTGTCAATTTTTATTTTTCCAGAGAGAAACCCAGATGATGCCTCTGCTTTCACAATGCTTGGGTATTTGGATGATTATCTGCATCTGAAGAGGCAGGCAGCAGAAGCCTATGGCAGGTAAACTACACACCCTGAAAACCTTACTGAGGGAAGCTCCTGGACCCCTTTTTCTGTGCACCAGCTGAAAAACTGGAGGGTTTTTCTTTCCCTGTAGTAACTGTCACTTTGTCATTTCAACAGTCCCTGCCTGGACTTGTGATAACAGCCTGGAGTGGTAGGAAGAGAGAGGCAATGACTTTGAGCTGGAAAAGGGGAGACTGAGACTGGAGATAAGAAAGAAATTGTAGAGAGTGAGGCTGGAGAGACACTGGTGCAGGTTGCTCAGGGAGGCTGTGGCCGCCTCTTCCCTAGAGGTGTTCAAAGCCAGGCTGGATGAGGCCTTGAGCAACCTGGGCTAGTTGGAATGGGGTGATCTTTGAGGTCCCCTCCAAACAAAACCAGTCTGTGACTCTTTCAGTGAATTGAATTGTGCTGTAAGGAGAGGTGTGGAGATGTTCCTGTCACATCTGGAAATCTAGAACCCAGAACTGGAGGATTTAGTTAATTCACTATGTGGGATTTAAGTGACATTTTAGGAGCTGTAAAGCATAGGCACCAAAACTAAACCCAAGCTCTTATCTCATTGATGAGGGTGGTTTGGCTTCATTTTCATGGAACAGAATCAAGGCATTGTTTGAGTTGGAAAAACTCTCCAAGATCGTCCAGTCCAGTCCCACTATGACCACTAAACCATGGCCTCAAGTGCCATGATCACACCTTTGTGGAGCACCTCTAGGGATGGGGACACCCCACCTCCCTGTGCCAATCCCTGACCACTCTTGCAGCACAGAAATTGTTCCTCGTGGCCAATCTAACCCTCCCCTGGCACAGTTTCAGGACATTTCCTCCCCTTCTGTCGCCTGAGACTAGGGTGCAGAGCCCAACGCCCACCCAGCTGTAGCCTCCTCTCAGAGAGCTGTAGAGAGCAATGGGGTCTCCCTCAGCTTCCTCTTCTTCACACCAAACACCCCCAGCTCCCTCAGCTGCTCCTCCCCAGCCCTCTTCTGCAGACCCTTCCCCACCTTTCTTGCTCTTCTCTGCACCTGCTCCAGCCCTCAGTGTCCTTCTGGGAGTGAGGGGCATAAAACAGAGCTCAGGAGGTGAGGTGTGGCCTCAGCAGTGCCCAGTATTGGGGCACAATCCCTGCCCTGTTCCTGCTGCCCACACCATTGCTGATCCAGGCTAGGATGCTGGTGGACTTTTTGACCACCTGGGCACAATGTTTTTTTTCTTGTCCCTTTCTCAGGGTATGGGGAGGTGGCAAAAGGAGGTTGGGTTTGGTGAACATGGTTTAGAGCTGTAAAATAATCTCTTTGTGCTTAATGAGCACAGAAAATCTGCATTAAAATATTTGTTGTGCTCTGAGAACTGTTGTCAAAACATGCATATTTTAGCCCATGGTCATTACTCCCTAATTCTGATCATTTTCAGGGCCGCTTCCCTGCTGAAAAACACTGAGGACACGGAGAGATACAAGACAGCAATGCAAAACTATGGCAGGTCCCTGTGGTAAGTGTTGTGTGACGAATTTCCTCAGCCCCTAGCTTCAGCAAAGGCAGTGGCACAAAACAGAGGGGAGGCTCAAAGGCTAAAAGTAATCCAGGAATCCATTCTTCATTGTAGACAAACTGGACTGAATTTTTGGGTGTGCTCCAGAAGTGGGTGAGAAATAAAGTCAAACTGGGAGGAACTGCTGAATGTCCTCACACTGTACCACACAGTAATTCCATTCTAATTCTCTTGGCAGTGAAGTGCCTTAGCATACTCTAACACACACACTGATCTCCAGCAAAAGCTGGGTGCTTCCTAAGAGTCTCCACATCTGAGGTGTGTAGCAGGCTAAGGCTGAAGGAAAGATCTGCTTCAAAATGCCTTCAACTTGCCCTCTGAACCTGCATTTGACTTCTGCAGACTAACACATGGCCTTGGGGTGTTGTGTTCTTCCTGCTGATCACCCTCCCTGCTGCAGGCCTGCTCACAGTTGTGAGTTCCCTTCACAGTTCCTCAGGGAGGGCAGGACCCAAGTGTTAGCAGATGAAGACTTTCAGACTTCTCTATGGTAGATAGAGCTCAGGCTCTGCTTGTTGGGTGTTTGTCAGCTCTCTAGGGAAAAGTGATAAATTCTTTGTATATGAGAATAGGACTTCTGGCAGTGATAATGTGAATTCATTCTTTTAACTTCAGAGAAGGTGAGGGTTGGAAAAGACCTCTGGAGATCATCCAGTCCAACCACCTGCAAAAGCAGGGGCACCCACAGCAGCTTGCCCAGGAATACAGTGGCCCAGGGGCTTTGCAAGGTGAAGGAGGGTGATGATGATCTTTAAGGTCCCTTCCACCAAAACCATTCTTTGATTTCTAGACATGCAAGGTAGTATCTGGGTACAGGGGAAGGTTCTGGTGGGGTTCGTTCAGCTTTTGTTATTTAAATAGCTTGGATAGAGGACAGTCAATGCCTGCAGTTTATGAGGAAACAAGACTGGAGATGAGGAAGAAATTCTTAACAGTTAGGGTGGGGAGACACTGGAACTGGGTCCCAAGGGAGGTTGTAGCTTTCCCCTCCCTGGAGGTGTTCCAGGCCAGGCTGGATGAGGCCTTGAGCAACCTGGGCTGGTGGGAGGTGTCTCTGCCCATAGCAAGGGGCTGGAACTGGAGGATCTTGAAGGTCCCTTCCAGCTCAAACCATCTATGATGAAAACTGCTGTGGGAGCTTCCTGCCCTGCAGGGACAGCTTATCTGGGGCACAGCAGCTGTGGCTCCATCCCTCATGCCAGTGTTTGCTTTTGCTTTCACAGTGCCCTGGGCCAGTGCGATGAGGCCATTGAGGTTTACACATCCATACCCCTCACTGACTTTGATAGCCTTGTGGGGTTAGCCTTGGCCTACTTCAAGAAGGGTCTGCTACAAGAGAGCATCAAAGGTGAGCATCTGCCCCATTCAGAGCATTCTGGGGCAGTTTATTTTGCTTTCAGTTCTTTCAGGTACAAACTCCACCACTCCTTTCCTCACTGGGCTGTTCAGCAGGCTGCTGGAACTGTTCAGATGTACAAAGGGAAGCTGCATTTCTTCCAGTGTTTAATTCTTTTCCATTACAGCTGTGGTGCTTTTAGTTGCCCTTGCTCTCAAATGAAAGAGTTTTCCTGGAAAAGTGAGTTCTGGTTAGGAGACTTAAGTGTTGTTCACATGGGCTACAGTGATAAATGTAAGAGTGTTGTGTTCTGTGCTGTGAAGATGTGAGGTCCTACAGGAAGGGGTGATGAAAGGGCAGTGCAGGAGTGTAAGGACCTGCAAAGGGGCAGCCAGCTCAGCATGTTAAATCCCAGAATCTCATGGTGGTGGGAATGGAAGGAACCTCTGGAGATGATCCAGTCCACCCTCCCTGCTAAAGCAGGGCACCCCTAGTAGCTTGCAATGGCCAGGGGGGGTTATGGAGTTCCTGCAGAGAAGGAGACTCCACAACCTCTCTGGGCAGCCTGCTTCAGGCCTCCAGCACCCTCACACCAAACAACTTTCTCCTCCTATTCAGAAGTTTTTCCTTAAATTCAAGTGAAACCTCCTGTGTTATAGTTTCTATCCATCGCCACTTGTCCTACCACTGAGAAGAACCCAGCCCCATGGATCAGTCCTGGGACCTGTCTTGTTCAACATCTTTGTGGGGGACATGGACAGTGGCATTGAGTGCACCCTCAGCAAGTTTGCTGATGACACCAAGCTGTGTGGTGCAGCAGACACGCTGGAGGGAAGGGAGGCCATCCAGAGGGACCTTGACAGGCTGGAGAGGTGGGCACAAGCAAACCTCATGAAGTTCAATAAGAGCAAGTGCAGGGTCCTGCATCTGGGTCGAGGCAATCCCAGGCACAAATACAGGCTGGGCAGTGACTGGCTGGAAAGCAGCCCTGAGGAGAGAGACTTGGGGGTGCTGGTGGACAAGAAGCTCAACAGGAGCTCTCAGTGTGCACTTGCAGCCTGCAAAGCCAATCAGATCCTGGGCTGCATCAGGAGAAGTGTGGCTAGCAGGTCGAGAGAGGTGATCCTCCCCCTCTACTCAGCCCTGGTGAGACCCCACCTGGAGTACTGTGTCCAGTTCTGGAGCCCCTATTACAAGAGGGATGTGGAGGTGCTGGAAGGTGTCCAGAGAAGGGCCACAAGGATGATCAGAGGGCTGGAGTACCTCTCCTATGAGGACAGACTGAAGGACTTGGGGCTGTTCAGTCTGCAGAAGAGAAGGCTCCCAGGTGACCTAATTGTGGCCTTCCAGTATGTGAAGGGGGCCTACAGAAAGGCTGGGGAGGGACTTCTCAGGATCTCAGGTAGTGATAGGACTAGGGGGAATGGAATGAAGCTGGAGGTGGGGAGATTCAGGCTAGGTGTGAGGAGGAGGATCTTCACCATGAGAGTGGTGAAGCCCTGGAATGGGTTGTCCAGGGAGGTGGTCGAGGCCCCGTCCCTGGAGGTGTTTAAGCCCAGGCTGGACGAGGCTCTGGCCAGCCTGATCTAGTGTGGGGTTTCCCTGCCCATGGCAGGGGGGTTGGAACTAGATGATCCTTGTGCTTCCTTCCAACCCTGAATGATACTGTGATACTATGATACCATTCTTACATCCTCCAACCATTAGATATTTATGTGGCTCTTCTTCAGGCTCTCAGCCACAGGGCTCTCAGCCTTTGCTCCTCACAGAGCTGCTCCAGGCCCCTCAGCAGCTTTGTAGCCTCTGCTGGACTCTCTTCAGCAGTTCCCTGTTTCTCATGATCTGCAGGGCCCAGAAGTGAACTCAGGACTCCAGAGGGCAGCTCACCAGGGCAGAACAGACAGGGAGGAGAACCTCCCTTGCCCTGCTGCCCACACTCTTCTTGATGCATCCCAGGAGCCTGGCCTCAAGGCACATAGCTGGCTCATGGGGAACTTGTCCCCTCAGCACTCCCAGGTCTTTCTTCACAGAGCTGATTCCCAGCAGATGCCCCCTCACCTGCACTGGTGCAGGACCCTACACTTGCCCATGCTGAAACTCATAAGGTTCCCCTTTGCCCAGCTCTTCTGCCTGCCCAGGTCTCACTGGATGGCAGCACAGCCTGGCACTGTGCCAGCCTCTGCTCCCTAAGGAGAGGTGTGAAAAACAGTGAACCTGAACACCCAAGTGTCCCAGAGTGTGTGTTCTAATCTCATGCCTGTTGAGAAGCTGTGCAGATGTTGTGATTTGCTCTCCTCCTTCAATCCTGCCCTTGACTCTTTGGCAGCCTATAAACAGGCCCTGTCTGTTGCTGAGTCTGAGGAGGACAAAGCTCATGTCCTGACTGCCATGGCCATAGCAGAGTACAAGCAGAACAGAGTGGATGCTGCACAGACACTGCTGTTCAAATGGTGAGTGGAGGGAAGCACATTCAGTGTCTGATGTTCTAGTGTCCTGCTGCATCTTCACCTCTAGTTCTGGAGGGATCTCAGGTGGGTATTGTCTTTGTGCTGCACTGGATGCAGGGTTCTTCATTTATGTGATACATTTGTTATGGTTAATGGCTTTGTCATCTTCTGTACTCTGAATGCAGAATGGAATGGAGGGGTTGGTGTGCTACAGATTGGTTGTCTAATCAGAGACTTACAGACTGGCTTTGGCTTGGAAGGGACACCAGATACCATCCCTGCCATGGGCAGGGACACCTCCCACCAGCCCAGGTTGCTCAAGGCCTCATCCAGCCTAGCCTGGAATACCTCCAGGGAGGAGGCAGCCACAACCTCCCTGGGCAACCTGTGCCAGTCTCTCCCCACCCTCACTCTCAACTTTCAATTTCTTCATCTTCAGTCTGAGTCTCCCCTCTCCCAGCTCAAAGTCCTTGTCCAAAGTCCCTCCCCACCTCTCCTGGAGCCCTTTCAGGTACTGGAAGGCTGCTCTGAGGTCTCCCTAGAGCCTTCTCCTCTCCAGGCTGGATGTTGCCCCTTGTGCTGTCCCTGGGCAGCAGTGACAGGAGTCTGTTCCCAGCAGTGTCACCAGCAAGTGTCATTTGTGCTCTGTGATGTGCTCCCCTTCCCTCCCTCTGATCCAACAGCTCTTTGAAGGAACCCTGTGTGGAAAGTCTGAAGGCTCTGTGCACACTGGGCCTGCTGAAGAAGGATGTCACCCTGGCAGCAGCAGCCCTGAAGGAACTCAGGAAGCATGAGAAAGGGGACAGGAGACTGGAAGACAGGTGCCTCATAGCCTCTGCTCTCCATGCTCTGCAGGGCAGGAATGTGGAGCTGCAGAGAGACATCTGCAGAGCAATACACTGGTAGGTGACTGTGCCTGTACCTGCTAAATGCTCAGCTTTGCTTACAGGGAACAGTACCCAAGCCTCTGATCTCTGGCAGCAGGCTTCTAACAAGCAGCAAATTGTCTTTGCCCAAGTGAAGCCCTCTCTGAAGCTTGCATTACCAAGTGGGAGGCAGATCCCTACTCCCTGATCAAACAGCAGAGGTTCCAGGGTTGGTTTGGGGCTTTCTGGGTTTGTTCTGGTGGCTTCTCTGGTAGCCAGATCCATTTCCTCTTCTGAAAAAGCCTTTTTCATGGTGTGTAGCAGAATCTTCAACCTGGAGAAGTCCCTGGGGCTTGCATTTAATATTGAACAGCCTCTGAAGCTGCTCCCTTGTTAGCTCAATGTGTGTTTAATTGGGTGATGATTAGCTTGAGCATTCTAGAAAGGGGAGCTCTTATCAGTGCCTTCAAACCAGACACCTCCTGGTCTCTGCAACTGCCTTCAGAAACCATTCTTGATGCAAATTGCTTTTCTCCAACTGCAATTCAATTCCATGCTCTTCACACTGAGGATAGGACCTCAGGAGTGTGCAGCCATGGAGTGTACTCATTTTCTTCCCATGGATATTCATCTGAATCTTATGTTCCTCTTCTCTCTGTAGCTACCAAGGGAACTTCAGTGTTGTGCTGTTTGTTTTCAGTTGCTGTTTGAATGCTCTGTGTTCAACCCTGGTTGGGTTCTTTTCTCAGCAGAGAAAGATCCCTTTGGGGTTTGCAGCAGCTGCCTGCACAGCCATGGTAGAGCAGGTTCCTATCTAAAGCAGGAAGTCTGACTCTCGTTCTGTTTTCCAGCCAACCTGCAGATCCTGCTCTCTGGGCTCTGCTGTCTCAGCTGCTTCCCTTCCATGCCCCACGGCAGGCTAAGGTAAGGCAGGGGCTGTGACCCAGCTGGTCTGTCTGCATGCTGGGCACTCTGTGCTGGTTTTTACCTCAAGCCCCACACTTCAGTTCATGATATTCAGTGCTGACTGGACAGGCTCAGGTCTTACAGACTCAAGCGCACACAGAACACTGCTAAGATCCTTGAGTGGTTTGGGTTGGAAGGGATCTTAAAGCTCAGCCAGTTCCAGCCCCCTGCTGTGGGCAGGGACACCTCTCCCTAGCCCAGGTTGCTCAAGGCCTTGTCCAACCCTGGCCTTTTTCCCAGGCTTGGAGCCTCCACAACTTCTCTGGGCAACCTGTTCCAGCCTGTTCCTGCATCAGCCAGTGTTGCCTTGCTGCTTTTGTGCTTCTGACTGGATCTTCTCCAAATCAATTCTCCTTGTCTTAATTTATGCTAATTGTGTAAAACAGAAATAGCAGCTTCAGAGGAACACCTCTGTTAGACACAAGCAAAAGCACAACATCTGGATAAATTCTCATCCGGAAGGTCTCTTCTTGGCTGTCTGTAAAGAGGTTGTGGTGCAGGTCAGGCAAAGCCTTGGTTTCTGTTTAGCACAGACTAGATACATTTGCATTATAACTGGTGTAACATCTTTTAATGAATCAGTCATGCAATCAATTCTTTCGTCTCTCCTCTTGCAGGCAGGAGCTGTGGCAGGAAGCATTGCCCAAGTGCTTGATGTAAACTGTGGAAAGGTTTGGCTCTCTTAACCCCCAGGCTTTGTAATTCCATCCCCAGTCCTAACTCCCCTTGGAAGCTCACTTCTGTGCACTGCTTTGCAGGAGGCCCTGCTGAGCATTGCAGTGAACCAGCTGGCTGCAGGCTGTCTCATGGCAGAAGATAAGAAGAACAACCCTCTGAAGAACATCCAGAAGGCCATCCACCTCTCTCCAGGTCACTCTCTTTTCCCACACTGCAGTGATGGTTTTGCACATCAAAGCAGTTGTTGTGCTCACAACCACAATCTGCTTTTCCCTGGGTTGCTTCCTGGTTCTGGGTTGTCAGATTTGTGTTGTGGGGAGAATGCTGGCAGCTGAAAATTCAACTGCAAGTTGAGGCCTGGGTAATTAAACCAGACAAGAAGGGGGAGAAAAAATGTCTGGGTTTGAAGGCTTCTTCTGAAAACACAGCAACTGGTTGGTGCCTCAGCAGAGCAGAGAAGTGTTCAGAGCATGTTAGACAAAACCCCACATGTGCCCTCAGCCTGCTGCTACACTCAGCAGGAGAGATTTCCTCCTCTGGCCTGAGAGTTTGGATGGGAAATGTACTCTGGCAGAAGGGTGGCCATGGGCTGCAGGCAGCTGTCACTGCCTGGGGATCTGCATTGGGTGGATGAAGGCCAAATCTCCTGGGACCTTCAGCTGCTGCTTTGCACTCAGCAGTGGAAAACCAAACCATCATTTCTGTGCTAGGGTCCTGTTCTGGGGCAGGAGAGGGCATGCAGACTGGAGTGTCTGTGCTGCAGGTACACACAAAACTGTGACTGCTGCACCGGGGCAGCATGCTGCACATTTTATTTTATCATAGAATCATGGAATTGTTTGGGTTGGAAAAGCCTTCCAAGAACATCCAGTCCCAACCTCAGCATGGCCCCAAGTGTCATTGCTACACCTTTCTGGAACACCTCCAGGGATGGGGACTCCACCACCTCCCTGGGCAGCCTATGCCAATCTCTGACCACTCTTGCAGCAAAGAAATTGTTCCTCATGCCCAACCTAACCCTCCCTGGCACAATTTCAGATCATTTCTTCTCCTTCTCTCACCTGAGACTAGGAAGCAGAGCTCAACCCCCACCCAGCTGCAGCCTCCTCTCAGGGAGCTGCAGAGAACAGGGAGATCTCTCCTCAGCCTCCTCTTCATACCAAAAACTCCCAGCTCCCTCAGCTGCTCCTCCCCAGCCCTGTTCTGCAGACTCTTCCCCACCTTTCTTGCCCTTCTCTGCCCCTGCTCCAGCCCTCAGTGTCCTTTTGGCAGTGAGGGGCCCAGAGCTGAAGGCAGCAATCAAGCTGCAGCCTCAGCAGTGCCCAGCCCAAGGGCACAAGCCCTGCCCTGCTCCTGCTGCCCACACCATTGCTGCTCCAGCCCAGGCTGCTGCTGCCCTTCTTGGCCAAGAAAGTCTTGATAGTGTAGTTGGTGAGACACTGAAACAGGTTGCCCTCCTCTTGGAGGTGCTCCAGGCCAGGTTGGATGAGGCCTTGACCACCCTGGACTGGTGGGAGGTGTCCCTGCCCATGGCAGGGTGTTGGAGCTGGATCATCTTTGAGGTCCTTTCCAACCCAACCCATTCCATGACTATGCAATGTTTACCCTCTGTAGCCAGCAGTAAGCCAGCAGCTTGGGTTGCACACTGGTGGCTCTGTCAAAAATTCATCAGTTTGCTCTCCCGCCAGCATCTTTGTCTGGTCCTGTGCAGAACCTCACTGCTGGGAGGGCAGTGCCAACTGCCTGGTGCTGAGCTGCTGCAGACTCTGGCTAGGTCGTTCGCCCTCCCTGGCTGTCTCTTACTGGGGTGTGGTTCCCCTGCTGGCTGTGTTCCCATGCCTGCTCTGATGCCAACCATTCTCAATGGCCTGGCAGCCCCACCAGAGCAGGCCTGAGCTGCCTGTGCCTCTTCTTCCCTAGATAGCCCTGGTGCCTGGGCAGTACTGCTGGCAGCCTGCCACGCCGAGAACTCTGCTGCTGGCCTAAGCTGTGCCCAGCCGCCACGCGCTGCCCTGGAGAGGACTCTGCTGGCTGCAGTTTCAGCCCAAAGTAAGAGCTCTGAGCTTGAGAACTGAAAGAAAAGGGCATCAGGTGGAGTGCTCTAAGCCTGCAATACTCTGCTGGGGTTGTGAATAAGTTGGGAAGGGCTCAGGAGGGGATCGAGCTGCAGCTGTGTTCTCTCACGTGAGGAAGCTAAGTCCTAATGTGCAGGACAGGGTTGATCACACAGCTGCAATGTGTCGTGCACTCCAAAGCCTTTCCGGAACAGGGATTCTGACCTCTGGTGCCCAGGGGAATGGGTGTGGGACAGCACAGCAACACAGATGATAGGGAAAGGCTTTTGAGTTCTTCTCAGCTTGAGTTCTGGAGGTACTCTGGAGTTCCGTGTTCCCGGGCAGGCACAGCCTCAGCCTTGCTGAATGTCTGAGGTGTTGAGAAAGCTGGGATTGAAATTCCTTGTGTGTGCCTGACTCCGCTCAAAACACCAGCGCTGTCTTCTTTTCTCCTCTCCTCCTGCTTTGGGTTTTACTGTCTCAGTCTTCCTTCAAGTGAGGGAAACTAGGTGAGGTTTGTGCTCCTCACAGTTCTCTCAGCCCAGATCTAGAAGATGTGACCTGCTGTGGCACTGCAGCACACATAGCACTGTGGTTTTGTGTTTTGTCTGTGTCTGCAGCTGCAGCAAGCAACCTTCCACAGAGTTACATCCAGGCTCTTGAAGAGTGGTGTCTGTGCCAAGCTGTTGCCAGTATGGAGCAGACTGGAGACCTCTCAGCAGCTGAAGCTCTGTGTACCAAGGTATGATGGCACTGCCCTGGCAGATTGGGGTGGAGTTCTAAACAAGTCATTATTTGTGTGCATGGCACCAAGAGGTGATCTCCAAGTCAGCAGCTCTGTGGTCCAGTAGAGCTGCCAGATGTAGTAGAGTTTGTCATTTTCTCCTCTCCTCAAGGTGATTCCTGTGTGCAGCAGTCAAACTGTTGGAATGCTGGCCCTGGCAGTGTAGGACATGGCAGAGCTCACTCTGCCCTTCCTGCCTCTATTCACTAACGTGCTTTTTGCCAAAACATGGCAGATACTCAAAGCAGGAACTGCAGGCAGGAGCCTTGTGAGCCCAAAACTGGTACTGAGAAACCAAAGGAGAGATGGGGCTCTGCCACTCTTTGACTCTCACCAGCCTCTAAGGGCAGAACATGCACAAAATTCAAGGTAGTCTTCAAATGGAGGACAGAAACCAACCTTCTCTGTTCCCATGTGCCAGTTCCTGGAACACTTCTTTGTGCAGAGTGGGAAGGAAATGTTGGTGTGGGCACCCTGGAAGTGCTTTAAGTGCTGTTTGCTGTACAGAGCCAAGTGGAGCTCTCCAAGTGTCTGCTGGGGTCTGCAAATACCAATTCTGGTGTCACACTCGGTCTTGCTCTGCTTCTAGGGTTTACAAAGCCGCCCTGAGCACCCAGCTCTGCTTCTGCTTTTGAGGCAAGTTCAGTGCAGACAGCTACTGCAGACTCACAGGCAGCTTCCAGACAGCATCCTGCAGGAGCTCCACAAGACAGTCATGAACAGTTCAACTTCAGTTGCAGCCTGGCAAGTAAGTGGGAGGTCCTCTGCCTGGCTTTGGTGTGCTGCTCTCAGCAGAAGGAGCACTGGAGGGGAGAGTTTGCGTCACTCTTTGCCCCTCACACTGCCTTCCCCAGCCACTGTCCCATGTGCATGGCAGGGACTTTATCTCCCCCCACAGTGTGCAGGGTTCTGTTTGGGCAGAGCCAGGATTAGCAGATACTGGGGCATCAACCAGCCAAGTTCATTCCTGCTAAATGTGCATCCCAGTGCCTCCGTGTCCCAGTACCCAATGCTCTCAACATAGTCTTGGACAGTCCAATGCATCTGTCAACTTTCCCAGAGGCTTGTGGGTGCCAGGGAATGTGATCCACCCACTCAGTGCTATGTTTCTTGGCCCAGGAGCTGATGGCCTTGTTGCTGAGCTGAGTCCCAGGGTCAGATTGGATCCATTCAGGGGCACCATGTGGTCACAGGATTTGCCTTTCAAGCCCTGAGATGGTGTTCTGGGCACAGGCCTGGTTTACAACCAGGCTGTATTTGCTTCTGCCATCCTCTGCTACCAGGGCTGGCATGTGGCAGGCCAGACAGGCTGCCTCCTGGGCTGCCACATCAGCTATGCCTCTCGGGTCCAGAGTCCACCCAGCAGGTGTCACAGGAAAAGGATTTGTGCCCAGAAATCCTGTACCCTATCAATCTCTTTGCAAAGTCTCTCTCTTCCTGACCTCTCTGCTCCCCTGGGAGATGCTCCCTATGGGGGAATGGTGGGGGAGGACCTCAGTCCTCTTTAGGCCTATTGCCAGGAGGAGATGGTGAGGGGCAGTCTCAGACCTGGCCAGCCTGGGACTAGCCCTGCAGTGGTGGGGGGAGAAAGAGCTCTGAGGGTTTGGGTGCATCCTCAGGTGGGAAGAAGGGAAGTGCTGGGGGCTTTTGGGTGTGGTGTGAGGGACTCTGTATGCTTTGGGATATCTCTGCCACTATGCTTTGTAGTTTTGCAGATTATCAGTTGCTTTTCCATTTGAACTTTCCATCACTTTCCAATCCGTTTGTGTCAGCATCATTCTTTTGTCCCTTTCAGGGCAACAGAGGATCTGTCCTGCTCCAAACCAGGACAGGAGCTCTGCTTAGTGGAGCCCAATGCTGGCGCCCCCTAGCTGCGTGCTTTGGTGGCCCCAGCCCTCACCCTGTTGGGATTTGTTTTGCAGTGGCTGGCAGAGATGTATCAGTGCCAAAGGATGATGGTTGGAGCAGAAATGTGCTACAGGAAAAGTCTGCAGCTGGCGTCCCAGCAGGGCAGCTGGCACGGGAAGCTGTCCAGCCTTCTCAGGCTGGCCATGCTAGCCCTGGAAATCTACATGGTAGGAAATCCACACTGGATCACTGCATGGGGTGGCAGGAGGTGGTGGGTGTGGAGAGGCTCCTTCAGCCTTTCACTGAAGCCCCTCTGGAAGTAAATTGGCATTTGATGAATAACCACAGGGCTGGAGAACCTCCCCTGTGGGGCCAGGCTGGGAGAGTTGGGGCTGCTCAGCCTGGAGAGCAGAAGGCTCCAGGGCGACCTCAGAGTAGCCTTCCAGTACCTGAAGGGGCTCCAGGAGAGCTGGGGAGGGACTTTGGCAAGGGCTGGGAGTGATGTTTTTTGACCTTTCTGATCTGCACTACCTTAACCAAATGTGCAAAAGCCTGGTGAAAGCCTTGCTCAGACCCAAGCTCATTGGCTTCTATCCCAATTGTCTGTCAGCTTTAAACTGGGTTCCCTTTCCAGGGCAGCAATTGGAATGCTGGCTGGACACAGGAGGGAGGAGAAGGTTCAGACAGAAGATTCAGGAATTTGTTGCAGGAGGTCATTCCCATCTTGGAGCTGGGTTTTTCCTTCTGATAAAACCTTATGTCAGGGCTCCATCCTGCACTCTGTAACAGTGCTGTGCAGGGGCTGGAGCTGCACAGGCAGAGTGACAAGCAAGGCTTTGTGATCCAAAGCAGCATTCCTGAAACACAGGGAGCAGATTCCTAGAGAAAGGAGCAAAGGGGAATGAGCTGGCAGGGATGCTCCTGGATATTCAACAAGATGTCTCCAGGCTCTTCTGAAAGCTGTTGGTTTGGGTTGGCTTTGTGCAGAAATCTCTTTCTGACTTGCAATAGTCTTCACTGAACTCAGAACAGCATCAATTGAACCTGCTCTCTAGAGAGCTGGGGAAAAAAACTGATTGACTCTGTTGAGTCTAAAAAACCTTTCTGTTTTTCTCTTTTATTTCCCTTTTCCCCTCCTCCTTCCTCCTTTTCCATTTCTTTTCCTCCCTTTTCCCATGTTTCCCCCTTTCCCCTTCCCACAGGCTAATGTCTCAGATGACCACTGGCCAGCCCTGGCTCAGGAGGCAACAGCTGAGGCTCTGAAGCTCTCTCCTTGCCCCCTGGCATCTCTCCTGCAGGCACTGCTGCAGTATCAGCGCAACATGGCAGCAAGGTGGGCACCACCTCCTGACTGGGGAATGCAGCACAAGTGGGCATTTGCCACAGTCCAGCAACTGAGGCAAATTGAAAAGAGGAATTCATTCTTCTCTGGCACTTAGAAAGGACAGGAGGACCTGGCCAGGCTGGAGATGTCAGCTTAGGGGAACCTTCTGAGGGTCAATAAGGCCAAGGGCAAGGTTCTGCAGCTGGCTTAGAGCAGCTCTTGGTATCAATCCAGGCTGTGGGTGATGAGACTGAGAGCAGCTCTGCAGAGAAGGACTTGGGGTGCTGGGGGGCAGAAGCTGGAGAGGAGCCAGCAATGGGCACTGGCAGCACAGAAGGCCAAGGGCAGCCTGGGCTGCATCCAAAGCAGTGTGGCCAGAGCTGGAGAGAGGGGATCCTGCCCCTCTGCTCTGCTCTGCTCTGGGAGACCTCCCCTGCAGGGCTGTGTCCAGCTTTGGGGACACCACCAGAGGAGGGCCCTGGAGCTGCTGGAGAGGCTCCAGAGGAGGCCAGCAAGATGCTGAGAGGGCTGCAGAAGCTGTGCTGTGGGGCCAGGCTGACAGAGCTGGGGCTGTGCAGCCTGCAGAAGAGAAGGCTGCAGGCAGAGCTGAGAGCTGCATTTGCATCTCTGCAGGGCAGCTGCAGGCAGGCTGGGGAGGGACTGTTGAGAAGGGGCTGTGGGGCTAGGCCCAGGGGCAGTGGTTTGGCAGTGGAGCAGGACAGGGTTAGGTTGGCCCTCAGGAGGGAGTTGTGCAGGGGGAGGGTGGAGAGAGACTGGCACAGGCTGCCCCGGGAGGTGGTGGAGGCTCCATCCCTGCAGCCATTCAAGGTCAGACTTGATGTGTCCGTGAGCAACCTGCTGTGGCTGGAGCTGTCCCTGCTGCCTGCAGGGGTTGCACAAGATGCTCTCTGGGTGCCACTCCCAGGCCAGGACCTGCCAAGGCAGATTTGGTCATGGACTCCAATGTGGTAATTGGAGTGAGGCACTTTATTAACACATCTGAGGACCTCATACATCCCCCAATGGCTGACGTGACATCTGGGCACAGATAGGGAAGGCAGAGCTGCGCCAGTTAAATGCTTTAAGCAAGCACACCTCTGTCACGTGTCTGCAGGGGCAGGGCAGGCACAGGCAGCTGCCTCGTTCAGACAGATACCAGAAAGCTTCCATCCCAGTCTCAGGCTCACAAATACAACTCTCCCGAGGCCCTCCGTGAGCTGTGGCACTGTTGTGTTTGTGCTCCCCAGGGACACTGGTCGGATGCTGGCCAGAGTGCTTCAGCAGCCAGGGAATGCAGAGAGCATTGTGGCTGTGGCTCGCTGGTACCTGCTGCACCACCTGCATGCCAGAGAGGATCCTGAGCTCAGACAGGTGAGACAGCCTCTGGAGTACAGAAACTGAGCCCCCTGAGGGCTCCTGGTGTGCTCCCAGCTGGGGGAGGGGAGATGCCAGGGAGCTGGTGGCTCCAGAGCTCACAGCATTCAAGGGTTCTGTCTGGACACAACAGACCTAAGCTGTCTACACTGCATCCAGGGCCTTGGGAATCTTCCACTGCTCCAGGCCAGGCTAGAGGAAAGGCAGACTGCCCTGTGGCACATGGTTTAGTGGCCATGGAGGGGATGAGTTGAAGGTTGGACTTGATGAGCCTAATTAGAGGGCTTTTTCCAACCCAAATAATTCTGTGAATGTATGAAGAACAAAAAGCAAAGCCTCCCTGTGACCCCAGCTAGCAAGAAATCTGCTGGTTAGCAGTAGAGCTGAGGACCATTTGCAGAAGAGAAGGCTCAGGGAGACCTTAGAGCATCCTTCCAGTACCTGAAGGAGGCCTGCAAGAAAGCTGGGGGAGAACTTTGGACAAGGGCTGGGAGTGCCAGGATGAGGGACAATGGCTTTGAGCTGGGAGAGGGGAGATTGAGACTGAAGAAGAGGAAGAAATCCTTGGCAGTGAGGGTGGGGAGAGACTGGCACAGGTTGCCCAGGGAGGCTGTGGCTGCCTCCTTCATGGAGGTGTTCAGGACCAGGCTGGGTGAGGCCTTGAGCACCCTGGGCTGGTGGGAGGTGTCCCTGCCCATGGCAGGGGCTTGGAACGGGATGAACTTTCAGGTCCATTCTAAGCAATGCCTAGGTTGTGACTCTGTGGCTGCAGAAGTGCTGAGGGGCAGCAGGCAGTAGGTACTACCCAGCACTGCTGCTTCCATTGCAGGCCACTTGCTTCTCAGGCTTGGGCTCAGCCTCCAGCAGCAAATTGGCTGCTGCAGGGCAGTGCAGAGCCCTGCGGGCTGGGGGCTGCCAGGGCCTGATCCTCTCAGCAAGCTGCTGTGTCCTGCTGGACAGCTCCTGGCTTTGCTGGTGGCTTCCTTGAGGCCTTAGGGAGGCTGCAGAGGGGAACTTGAGGTGCCTTGGAGGTGAGCACTGGGATCCTAACCCCCAGCTTTTGCCTGCCTGTTTTTCTCTGCAGCTGCTCCTGGACAGTGCCAAAGCCAAGGGAGATGTGCGAGTGCTGGAGCTCCAGGAGAAGCTGTCAGCAAGAGCCTAGCCAGGGCCTGGCTGCACTGAGAGCCCTTCCCTGGGCTGCAGCTTGAGCAGTGCTTGCTCAGCAGCCTGGAAGACTTGGGCAGTCTTTCTTTCTTTCTTTCTTTCTTTCTTTCTTCCTGGCTGCTTTGGGTCTTTGCTTTGGGCAGCTGCAGCTGCTGTGCTCAGCTTCCCTTGCCCAGGGCAGCAAAGTGTCCTCTGGCAGCCAGCATGTGCTCCACCAGAAAAAGAAAGTCTCTTGGGAAGGGAAAGCCTGAAGTGGCCTTTTTGCCTTCTCCCTCCCTCCCTCCCTGCCTCCCTTCCCCTGCAGTGCAGTGCAGTGCTGGGAGGCTGAGCAGGGCTCTGCCGGTTCCTCTGCCTTGTGTGGCAGCAGCTCCAAAGCCCCTTCCCAGCCCACGAAGCCAGGCTGGGGGAAGCAGAGCAGCTGGGATGGAGGTAGCCAGGGGCCGAGAGCCCTCTGGAGCCCCAGCCGGGGCTGGGCTGGGCAGACTGCCAAGACCCCTCCCCCCCAGCCACTGCTCTGCCAGGGAGGGCAGGACACAGTCTGGGCCAGGGCAGGGGTGGCTCTCTAGAGGCTCCTGGGGCCTGCTTGCATTGTCTGCTGGCCTAGGCAAGCTCTCCTCGGGTGCCCTGGGGCAGACTGCAGCTCGGGGCTTCGAGAAGGGCAGAGCTGTGGAGAGGAAGAGCTCTTGGGCTCAGCTTTCCCTCTCCACCTGTGGCTTCAGCAGCTGCAGCAGTGCAGGAGAATTCTCTGCCCAGCAGAGCCCTCAGGAGGGATTTCCCCGAGCAGGGCAGGGCAGTTGTGAGCCTGGATGCCCTCCCGAGGCCCCGGGAAGCTCTTTGCTTTTGGGGTGAGGCACTGGCTGCTTTGGAGTCCTCTTTGCCAAGGGCTGTTCCCAAACTCTTTGGAACCATGCCTGGCGTGAAGAGAGCTCCCAGCCCAAGGTCAGAGCCTTGCTGCATTCTCCATTGCTGGGGAGGGAGGCAAAGCTAAGGGAGAAAGGAAGCAGAAATTGATTTCTCTGTCAATTTCCAGGCTGGGATCTCAGCTTCACTTCCTCCTGTTCCTAACCAGGGGCAACCTAGGAGGTGCAGCAGGAAGGAGAGTTCCAAGCACTGCAGTGTCCAGAAGCGGACACAGGCTTCCAGGGGTGGTCTCAGCAGGGCAGAGCAGAGGGGGAGCAGAACCTCCCCAGCCCTGCTGGCCACACTTTGCTTGCTGCCCCCCCAGGACCCCATTGGCTCCCTTGGCCACAAGGGCCCCTTGCTGTCCCCTGCAGAACTTGCTGCCCAGCAGCACCCCAAGGGCTTCCTGCGTGGAGCTGCTCTGCAGCAGGGCAGCCCCAACCTGTCCTGGTGCCTGTTTCATCTGCTGGGCAACACAGCTGGAGCAATGAGCATTTTATTGTCCTTTTCTCTCCCAGTTTGCCTTCTTCCCAGGTGCTCTCTGCTTCTCTCCAGCAGGATGGCAGCATCCTCATTTCCTCTTCCACATTGACTTGCTTCCATTCCTGACTGCCTCTTGACTCCACAAATGGCCCTGGGCTCCTGGAACACAGAGCCACAGAGTCAGAGAACTGCTTGGCTGGGAAAAGTCCTCTCAGATCCCCCAGACCAAGCCTCCCCCCAGCCCCACCAGGGCCACTAAAGCATGGCCCCAAGTGGCAGAGCTTGTGCAATACCCCTAGGGACAGGGACTCCACCAGCTCCCTGGGCAGCCTGTGCCAAGCCCTGACCACTCTGGCAGCACAGAAATTGTTCCTCATCTCCAACCTAACCCTCCCCTGGCACAATTTCAGGGCATTCCCTCTCCTTCTCTCACCTGAGACTAGGGAGCAGAGGTAAGACCTACCTGGCTGCAGCCTCCTTTCAGGGAGCTGTAGAGAGCAGGGAGGTCTCTGCTCAGCCTCCTCTCCTGCTGACTGAGCAAGCAGTTCCAATTGCAGAGGAAGTGAGAGATCTTCAGGTCTCCTGCAGTTCCTCCTCCAAGCAAGCCCAGACACTGGGAGGAGGGGGGAAAGAAAAGGTGCTTGAGAATGCTTTGGAGCTGACACAGACAACATTTGGCCTGGCATCTGAGTCACTCTACCTGCTCTGCTCTTCCCACCCTCAAAAGCTCACTCTCCTCAAATCCGCATTGCCCACACCAAGAGAAGTAGGAATGGAAAGGAAACCCCACCACTGCTGATCAGAATCTAAAGGCTGGGAGGACAGAGGCTGGGGCCTGGCTCTTGGCAGTGGCTCTGCAGCCCTCTGCTCCTCTTGGTGGCCTCCTCTGGAGCCTCTCCAGCAGCTCCAGGTCCTTCTCGTGCTGGGGGCCCCAGTGCTGGAGGCAGTGCTGCAGGTGGGGTGTGAGCAGAGCAGAGGGGCAGAATGCCCTCCCTGTGCTGCTGCTCTCCTGCTCTGGATGCAGCTCAGCACACAGCTGCCTGCTGGGCTGCCAGGGACCATTGCTGGCTCCTGGGGAGTTTGTCACCAGCTGACCCCCTCAAGGCCTTCTCCTGCAGGCTGCTCTCAGCCACTCCTCAGCCAGCCTGGATTGGTGCTGGGGATGGCCCTGAGCCAGCTGCAGGAACCTTGCCCTTGGCCTTGGTGAAGTGTAAGAGGTCAGCTTAGGCCCAGCTCTGCAGCCTGTCCAGGAGCCTCTGGAGGGATCCCTGCCCTCCATGGTGTCCAGGTGCCTCTGGCAGAATCCCTTCCCTCCAGTGTGTCAGCAGGGCCAGAGAGCTTGGAGTCACCTGCATGCTTCCTGAGGGTGCCACTGGCAATGTCAGAGACAGAGATGGGAAAGAGCTCTGGTCCCAGGACAACCTCCCCTGCCCCTGTGGGACCTCACTGATCACTGTCTCCATCTGGACATGGAGCCTTGGAGCACAGCTGTCAGAGTGCAGCCATGCAGCCAGTTCCTTCTCCAGCCAGCAGCCACCACACTTTCAACATTGTGCTTGGACACATGGCTGGGACTGAGTCCTTGGGTAGAAACCAGGAACAGAAAGGTAGACTATCAATTCCTCTGTTTCAGAGAGACAAAGAACAAAGTAAATGACAAGGTGAGAGCAGCTGTTCAGTGGGAAGGAAAAGAAGGGGGAGAAAAGAAGGAAGAGATTGAAAGAAGAATATGAAGGAGATGAAAAAGAAGAAGGAGAAAAGAAAGAGAAGGAGAAAAAAGCAGCAGAAGAAAGGAAGAGAAGGAGAAAGAGAAGGAGAAAGAGAAGGAGGAGGAGAGGGCAAAGGAAAATGAGAAGCAGAGACAGTGGCTGCTCCATGTCAGCCCACACAGGCTCACCCCTGGGAAAAAGAAAGGTAGGGAAAATTAAAAGACTGGAGGCAGAGGCAAGGGAGGCAGTTCATGGAGCAGTCTCTCATTGGCAGGAGAAGGGGAAGAAGAAGGAGCAATAGTGGGAGAAGGAGAGGGAGAAGGAGAAGGAGAAGTACAGGGAGAAGGAAATGGAGAGGTAGAGGTTGCAGGATAGGATGTGGCTGCTCCATGTGTGCCCACTTTGGTCGATTTCCAGGAGAAGTGAGGGTAGTCAAGCTTCCAAGACTGCAGACACAGCCAAGTGAGGCACTGCATGGCACAGCCAGTCATTATTAGGAGGGGGAGGAATAGAAGAGAGTCGTAGACATGTATAGAAAGAAAGGGAATGGGAAAGGGAAAGGTAAAGGGAAAGGGAAAAGGAAAGGGAAAGGGAAAGAGAAAGAGGAAAGGAAAGACAAATGTAAAGTGGAGAAAGAGAAGGAGAAGGAGAAGGAAATGGAGAGGCAGAGGATGTAGGGCAGGATGTGGCTGCTCCATGTGTGCCCAGTTTGGTCGATTTGCAGGAGAACTGAGGGTAGTCAAGCTTCCAAGACTGCAGACACAGCCAAGTGAGGCAGTGCATGGCACACCCAGTCATTGTTAGGATGGGGAGGAATAGAAGTGAGTTGTGGGAAAAGTATTAAAAGAGTGGGAAAGGGAAAGGGAAAAGGAAAGGGAAAGGGAAAGGGAAAAGGAAAGAGGAGATAAAGAGAAAGAGCGAAAGAGAAAGGGAGAAAGAAAGGGAAAGAGGAAAGGAAAGATGAAAGTAAATTGGAGAAGGAGAAGGAGAAAGAAAATGGAGAGGTAGAGGATGTAGGGCATGATGTGGCTGCTCCATGTGTGCCCAGTTTGGTCGATTTGCAGGAGAAGTGAGGGTAGTCAAGATTCCAAGACTGCAGACACAGCCAAGTGAGGCAGTGCATGGCACAGCCAGTCCTTGTTAGGAGGGGAAGGAATAGAAGTGAGTTGTCAGAAAAGGATTAAATGAGTGGGAAAGGGAAAGGGAATGGGAAAGGGAAAGGGAAAGGGAAAGAGGAAAGAAAGGCAAAGAGAAATGAAAGAGAAAGAAAGCGAAAGAGAAAGGGAGAAGGAAAGGGAAAGAGGAAAGAAAAGATGAAAGTAAATTGGAGAAGGACAAGCAGAAAAGGAGAAGGAGAAGGAAATGGAGAGGTAGAGGATGTAGGGCATGATGTGGCTGCTCCATGTGTACCCAGTTTGGTCGATTTGCAGGAGAAGAGAGGGTAGTCAAGCTTCCAAGACTGCAGACACAGCCAAGTGAGGCACTGCATGACACAACCAATCATTGTTAGGAGGGTGAGGAATAGAAGTGAGTTGTCGGAAAAGGATTAAAAAAGTGAGAAAGGGAAGGGGAAAAGGAAAAGGAAAGGGAATGGGAAAGGGAAAGGGAAAGAGGACAGAAAGAGAAAGAGAAAAAGAGTGAAAGAGAAAGGGAGAAAGAAAGGGAAAGAGGAAAGGAAAGATGAAAGTCAATTGGAGAAGAAGAAGGAGAAGGAGAGGGAGAAGGAGAAGGAAGAGGGAGAAGGAGAAGGAGAAGGAAATGGAGAAGTAGAGCATGTAGGACAGGATGTGGCTGCTCCATGCATGCCCACTTTGGTCGATTTGTAGGAGTACTGAGGGTAGTCAAGCTTCCAAGACTGCAGACACAGCCAAATGAGGCAATGCATGGCACAGCCAATCATTGTTAGGAGGGGGAGGAATAGAAGTGAGTTGTGGGAAAAGGATTAAAAGAGTGGGAAAGGGAAAGGGAAAGGGAAAGGGAAAGGGAAAGGGAAAGGGAAAGGGAAAGGGAAAAGGGAAAAGAAAGGTAAAGAGAAATGAAAGAGAAAGAGAAAGAAAGTGAGAAAGGGAAAGAGAGTG
>WWNC01000122.1:5000-35000 GCA_011125475.1 Melanerpes aurifrons | reverse complement strand
CTGGCCTCCAAACACCCACCCTGCAGACTGACCTTGGCCTCAGCAGCAGCGCCCCCCAGGTGTCCAGCAGGCTTTGTCCCTGGCAGTGTGTTCTTGGCCGAGGTCTTGCTGACCCCTTCAGTGGGGGGGCTGCAGCCTCTGGGCAGACAGACACAGCAAGGGGATCGCCACCCCCTGAAGCTCGGGGGGGAGTCTTTGCCCAGAAGCACAGCCTCTCAGCACGGGAGGGCTCGGGAGGGCCCTGCCGAGATCCTGGAGCAGGGGGAGCGAGGGCAGGGCAGCCATGCAGGAGGCTTTGGAAAGTCTCCCGAGAAGGAGACTGCACAGCCCCGCCGGGCAGCCTGCCGCAGGGCAGCCTGAGCGTCCAGCAGTGTCTTGCTGTTGGGTGGAACCTCGGCAGCGCCTGTCGGGAGCCTCCTGGCGTCTCCGCCGCGCTCCCTGCGCCCCCGAGGCCTCGTGTTGCGCCCTGAAGCGCGGCCCGGCGCGGCCCGGCCGGCGGCCAGCTGCGAGAGTGCGGCGGGGGGCAGAGGACGCCGAGCGTTGCCACGGAACGGCTCGCGGGCCAGCCCCGAGCGCTGCCGCCGGCGGGCAAGCGAGGGGGGCGGGGCGGGGGCTGCGCGCGGCGCGGGAGGCGGCCGCCAACAGCCGCGTGCGCCCAGGGCGGGGGCAGAGAGGCGCGGGCCGTGCGTGGGTGTGCTTGGGCCTCGTCTGCCGGGGCTCCGGCACGGCCTCGGGCCCCGCCTCCCGCAGCAGCTCCTGCGGCAGCTCCTGGCACGAGGCTTGGGCCGGAGCCCTCTGCCTGGCATTGCCGGCTGGCCGATGGCCCCAGAGAGGGCTGGGGATGGAGCTGGAGCTGGCTGGCAGCCGGGCACCGCTGCTGCCCCCCAGGGCTCGGGGCTGGGGCCGAGAAGGCCAAGGGTCTCCCGGGGGGCATTGCGAGGAGGGTGCCCAGCGGAGCCAGGGAGGTTCTCCTCGCCCTCTGCTCTGCCCTGCTGAGACCTCAGCTGCAAGATTGCACGCAGCTCTGGGCTGCCCGGGTCAGGAGGGACGGGGATCTGCCGCAGAGAGCCCGAGGGAGGGCTACAAGGATGCTGAAGGGCCTGGAGCACTGCCTGGGGAGGAGAGGCTGAGAGCCCTGGGGCTGTTCAGTCGGCAGAGGAGAAGGCTGAGCTCTGAAGATCTCCAGTGGTCTCTCCCAAGCCTCAATGCCTCTTCCTCCCAGCCCAAGAGAGGTTTGTTCCCTTGAGAGAAAGAATGGGGTAGAGGTGCCAGGAGAGCTGCAGGGGTGAGGGAGGAGCTGCTGAAGGGAATCTGATGGAAGAAAGATCCTCTCAGTTGATGGAAGAAGGGACTTGTCCCTTGGGAGAACTCTAGAGTAGCTGCCAGGGCACGTAGGGAGGCAAGAAGGAAGGCCAAAGCCCTCCTGTTCAATATCTTTATTGATGACCTGGACGAGGGGATTGGGTGCACCACCAGCAAGTTTGCAGCTACCACCAAGCTGGGAGCAGGAGCGGAGCTGTTAGAGGGTAGGAGGGCTCTGCAGAGGGACCTTGCCAGGCTGGACAGATGGGCAGAGTGCAAGGGCAGGAGATTGACCAAGTGCAAGTGCCAGGTTCTGCACTTTGGCCACAGCAAGCCCAGGCAGCCCTACAGGCTGGGGTCAGAGTGGCAGGAGAGCAGGCAGGCAGAGAGGGACCTGGGGGTAGGGGTTGGCAGCAGCTAAAGATGAGCCAGCAGTGTGCCCAGGTGGCCAAGAAGGCCAAGGGCATCTTGGCCTGGGTCAGGACCAGCGTGGCCAGCAGGAGCAGGGAGGTCATGCTGCCCTGTGCTCAGCACTGGTGAGGCCACTCCTTGAGTGCTGTGTCCAGTTCTGGGCCCCTCTGTGCCAGAAAGATGTTGAGATGCTGGAAGGTGTCCAGAGCAGGGCAAGAAAGCTGGGGAGGGGTCTGGAGCACAAAGCTGTGAAGGAGAGGCTGAGGGAGCTGGGGGTGTTCAGCCTGGAGAAGAGGAGGCTCAGGGGCAACCATATTGCTGCGTACATCTTCCTGAAGGGAGGTTGCAGCCTGGTGGGGGTTGGTCTCTTGTCCCAGGCAACCAGCAGAGAAGAGAGGCCACAGCCTCGCGCTGTGCAGAGGGAGGTTTAGGCTTTGGTCTTCGACAGAAGTTCTTGACAGAGAGAGGGATTGCCCTTGGGATGGGCTGCCCAGGGAGGGGCTGGAGTCCTGATGCCGAATTTTGCCCCAAAAGGCAAGAATAACTGCCTAAGAGACTCAGTTTAAGTCAGATAGACAGGAGGTATTTTATTGGCAACGCGTTGGAGAAATCACTAAATGGATTTCTGCCTGTCCCGTAACAAAAGTATGCCTTTTATACAGCTTTGGATGTAGTATTGCATCAGATCTCATACATAATCATTTCTTTGCATACATATTCATGTGGGGCATGGTGTAGGCTGAGCGTGGGCGGGGGCATCTCTTCTGACGATCTTCTTGGTGGTCATTCCGGCAGCCTTCATCATGGGCAGGGGTTTCCTGATGAGTCTTCCTCCTTCAACTTTTGAACTCCTTTCCTAATTTGGTCAATTCCCGGTGTGCCTGGCTTAGTTCTGCTGATGTTCTGAGTGTTAGTTTGGCCTTGTTGGCTCTGAATCATGCTTATCCTAACAGTTCTTGTCAGTCTCTATTCCTTATCTTCTTTTCCTGTCACAGTGACCCATGCCTTAGCTAATTTACTGCTTTATCTGCTTCATGCTTTCAGCTCTCTGTTCTGGGGCTTCATTCCCCCTTTTTCTTATAATTGACGAATTCTTTCGTCAAATTCTAATCCTATAGGGCGCTGATATGCCTGTACCATCGCCCAAATTATTTGGGTCCTTTTATTATGTTTCTTAGTTTCCACCACATACAAATATTTGTGAGAGTTAATAGTAGCAGAATTACTATTATCATTGGGTGCACCAGATAGTTAAAGACCTGGGTAGCTGTTGGGGAGTATCCTGTAAAGATGTCCCACCAATGATGCTGGCCTACTTGTTCCACCTTGGTCAGGACATCTTTTATTTTTTCTGAATTATGTTCTACCTGCCATACCACTCGTTTATTCGTTTGATTCACCTTTTGCACTAATTCCTTCACTTTAGGATGTGCTAGCATTGCTTTAAGAATTTTTATGTCCATCCCTATTTGTAATTTTGGTATTTTTGATATAGGTTAAAATCTGCATTAATTAGCTGTTGAGTAGTTATTGGGACTGTATAATGAAAATCACAACCCACTATCTTGGTGAAGTTGCACACACAGAAGTTAGTATTGTTAGTCTCCTCTTGGCAATTATCTATAGTGACGCTGTCTCTCCTGTCCTATCTCTGGGTGGATACACTGGTGTGCATAAGACCATGGGTCTATTGGGGCAGAGCCTTGGGGAAGAGCTATACTTATCGAGAGTCCAATGATCAGAGTTCTAATGGCCTGAGGTGGAGTCAGGATCATGACGTCTGCTCCTCTTGTTTGTTCTCTGGGGCTTTCTTGACTCGTGAATAATGGATCCACGTAGGTCGCTCCTTGATCCGAACCGCGGTGAAGGTAGTCAGCAGCACTTGGAAGGGTCCTTCCCACTTCTCTTGTAGGGGTTTTGCTAAAAGATTCTTAACATACACCCAATCACCGGGATTAAACAGATGTAACTTGCAATCAGGTTGTTTAGGTTGGTGCTCTATCACCACAGTAGCATTCCTGTCCAATTGTTTCCCCACTGTAATTACATAATCATAAATGTACTGATCACCGATTTGGCCCATAGCGTCCCCATTTACGACTTGCATAGCATAAGGTCTACCATACAAAATTTCAAATGGGCTTAACTTTTCTTTGATCTTGGTTTGACTCTCAGCCTCAGTAGAGCAATAGGCAAAGCTTGATACCACTGCAAATTAGTCTCCTGACATATTTTAGCAATTTGTTGTTTGATAAGATGATTCATCTTTTCCACTTGCCCACTGGCCTGTGGACGGTAAGGCGTGTGTAATTGCCATTTGATTTGTAATGCTTTGCTTATTGCTCTCACTGTTTTTGCACAGAAATGTGTACCCCTATCCGAGAAATGCTCCTCGGTACCCCAAATCGTGGAATAATTTCATTCAACATTACTTTAGTTACTTCTTTTTCCTTATTTGTCCTGCAAGGGAATGCTTCAGGCCACCCAGAAAATGTATCAGTTAATACCAACAAATACCGAAACCCCCCTTTTCTTGGGAGTTCTGAAAAATCAATTTGCCATGATTCACCTGGGAATTTACCTCGATTTATGGCTCCTTGGTGTACCTTGGTTCCCGTATTCGGGTTGTTTTTCAGACACCGCTCGCACTGGGATGTAACGTGTTTTATAGTAGTAAATAATTTTGGTCCTGCTATCCTGGTTTGTAAATATTGGTAAAGCGAATCTAGACCCCAATGGGCCTTCTCATGTTCTGTTTTACAAACTGCCACATCACGTTTCCTGGTATTACTAACTGTCCTGTTTCCAATTGACCCCAACCATTTTCTAATATTTTACCCTTATTTCTTTGAATCCATCTATGATCTGATTCCTGGTAATCTGGCTGGATGTTGATATCCAGCTCTCCTGGTATTAGGGCCGTTATTTCCACTGCCCTAGTCCTCGTGGCAGCCAATTTAGCTTCTATATCTGCCTTCCTGTTTCCTATTTCTGGAATAGTGTTACCTTTCAAATGTCCTTACAATGCATTATGGCCACCTGTGCTGGGAGTTGGACCGCCTCTAGCAATCGCAGAACCTCCTCTGCATGTTTTACCGTTTTCCTTGGGTAGTTAACAGTCCTCTTTCTTTCCAAATGGCTCCATGAGCATGTACAACTGAAAAAGCATATTTAGAGTCTGTCCATATATTAATTTGCATGTTTTCCGCCAATTCCAGGGCTCGAGTCAGAGCTATCAGCTCTGCCTTTTGAGCTGAGGTCCCTGCAGGCAAGGGGTTCGACTCAATTACCCTTTCCGTAGTAGTGACTGCATAGCCAGCCATTCTTATTCCTCGCTTCACAAAGCTGCTGCCGTCTGAGAACCAGTTATCCGCATTCTCGAATGGCTCTTCTTTTAGGTCCAGGCGACTGGAGTATACTGCTTCAATTGTTTCCAGGCAGTCATGTTCGATGGGTTCTGCTGGGTTTCTTCCTTCTAGAAATGAAGCTGGGTTCACAATGTTAGTTACCTGTATGGTTATGTCATCTGATTCAGCCAGGATGGCCTGGTATTTCAGGAATCTGGAAGGCGACAGCCAATGGTTGCCTTTCTGTTCCAGTACTGCTGACACAGTGTGAGATACTAGCACAGTGATCCTTTGACCCAACGTGAGCTTCCTGGCCTCTTCTATGTTAATTATTACTGCGGCCACTGCCCTCAGACAGCCTGGCCACCTTTACTTACTTCATCCAATCGCTTGGAGAAGTATGCCACAGCTCTCTTGTGTGGTCCCAATTGTTGTGCTAGGACTCCTAGGGCCATCCCTTGTCGCTCATGGGAGAACAGCCAGAATGGTTTGATACATCTGGGAGACCCAAGGCCGGTGCTCTCATTAGCTCCAGCTTCAACTTCTTAAAGGCCCCTTCTGCCTCAGGAGTCCAAACTAGGATGTTCTTCATCTCCTTCAACAAATCATAGAGCGGTTTAGCAAGTATCCCGTACTGGTAGATCCATAGCCGACACCAACCTGTCATCCCCAGAAAGGTGCGCAGATCTCTCACCGTCTGTGGTTTGGGTATCTGGCAGATGGCCTCTTTCCTAGCTGCTCCCAGGGATCGCTGTCCTCTGGAGACTTCGTATCCCAGGTACACCACTTCTTTTGCACCAGCTGTGCTTTCTGTTGAGAAACTCGATATCCACTTAAACCCAGGAAATTTAACAAAGAAATAGTCCATTCAATGCATTCTTCCTCTGTCGCTGTTGCTATTAGGAGGTCGTCTACGTATTGCAGAAGGGTACCATCTCCCAGCGGCCTCTCCCACTGTTCTAATTCTTTGGCTAACTGATTCCCAAATATCGTGGGGGAATTGCACCACCCTTGGGGCAATACCGTCCAGGTAAGTTGAGTCTTTCTTCCTATCGCTACAGATTCCCACTCAAAGGCAAAAATCTTTTGACTCTCGGGAGCTAAGGGAAGGCAGAAGAATGCATCTTTTAAATCTAATACAGTGAACCAGGCCAAATTATCCTTCAATCTAGTTAAAAGTGTGTATGGATTAGCAACTACCGGATGTAATGTCTTGGTTATTTCGTTTACTGCTCTCAGATCCTGAACTAGTCTATATGCTCCATTAGGTTTCTTTACTGGCAGGATTGGTGTATTAAAATCTGATTCGCATTCTACCAATAATCCCAGTTCCAAAACCTTTTGATTATGGGCTCAATTCCCTTCCTGTCCTCTATCCTCAGAGGGTATTGTTTTCTTCTTACTGGTTTTGCCCCACCCTTAAGTTCAACAACAATCGGTACTGCTTGTTTTGATTTTCCAGGTATATCAGTAGCCCACACTAATGGGTATGTCTTATTCAGAATTCGCTTGAAATTGTGATTCTCAGGTTTAGGTTCCACACAACTGATCGTCAGGCTTAGAGCTGTAATCAGTTTTTCCTCATTCACTTGTAATTCCAATTTGTCTTTGTTGAACTTTATTATGGCTCCCAAGTTCTCAATAAGTCTCTTCCCAATAAGGGCTTAGGCGAATTAGGTAAATACAGGAACTGATGAATTCCATTTGTTTCCCAATTTTGTATTTAATGGGTTTCAAAAAGTAAGCCTTTTCTGGTTGGCCTGTTGCTCCCACAACTTGTACAAATTCTTCACTTTTAGGTACCAATTCCTGATTTAAAACCAAAAAGTTGCTCCCAGTATCAATCAAAAAGTTCAATTCCTTTTTATCTTCCCCTAGCTCTATTTTAACCAGTGGGTCTGCTAGGGTACGGCCCAACGGTCTTCCTCATTCACTATTCTGATGTGTGGTAGTAGTAGTAGCCATTAACCTTTCCCTTCGTTGGGGGCATTCCCTTCCAGTGTCCCATCTGTAGGCAGTATGCACATTGATTTGGCCCTACTCTAGCTGGGTGGGGTTGGAGCCTTCATCCCCTTCCTGCTGGGTTGCCTCTACCTCTTCCCCTGGTTCCAGGTTCCGAGTAACCTGTCTTCTGAGCTGCCACTGCTACAGCAACTACTCGAGCTATTCTCTTGTCCTCCTTTTTCTTCTCCTCAATCTCTCTATTATTGTATACTTTCCATGCCTCATTCAGCAGTGTCTCTAGGTTTTATTTGCTGGATGCTCAAGTTTTGTAATTTCTTTCTAATGTCTGGGTTACTCTGTCCCATCATCAACCCTAACAAGTGCTGTTTCCCTTCTTCTGTTGCTGGGTCCAGGGGTGTGTATTGTCTCATTGCTACCCTAAGTCTATCCAAAAACTCTGATGGGGTCTCATCCTTTCCCTGCCTGACGTCATATAGCATTGACCAATTTATAGCCTTAGGGATCGCATTACGCAAGCCCATCGCTATCAGTTTTCTATACTGCACTAACTGTTGATAGTGCTCTGGATTGCCCGGGTCGCATTCTGGTTTACTGCTGGGAAAATTATCTTCTAGTCTTCCTGGTAATACCTGAGCATGTCGCTTTCCTGTTTCCAATACGAGTTCCCTTTCTGTATCTGTCAACTCTGACAGCATCACTTCTATATCCTCCCAATCAATATCTAAATTCTTTGCCATTAATTCAAACCTCTTCGCTACTCCCTCAGGGTTTCTCCTGAAATTCCTTGCCTCATCCCTCCAACTGTTCAAATCACTTGTCGAGAACGTACTTTTACTCTAGTCTTTTCCCCTACCATTGGTACAACTTCTCGGAGAGGGCTATCGTATGGTTCCCTTCCTCTCCTTGCTTTGCTTCCCTTGTGCCACAGATCTCGTATAATCGAGTGACCGATCTCTTTCCCTGGATCTCCTTCCTGTGCCTCAACGTCTCCTCTATTCTTTCTCTTCTCTTTCCTCTTCCCCACTCCCTGTTCTTCCTCTTTCCCTTTTATCTCCATTACACAATCCATACGGTTTTCATCCTGCGTCTGTTGCCTTTTTGTATCTGCCGACTCTATCCTGTCCCGGGCTGCTGTCCTTCTCATCCTCTGCTTCCCTCCCACTTCTCTCATCCTTTATCTGAATTACTATATTAAGTGGTTCCCTGCCCCCCTTTCTGCATGTCTCGTTATCATCCTTCTCGCCGCTTCCCAGTGAATTACTTTTGTCCCCACTTCTTTTGCTCTCTTCTCCACTATCTCTTCTTGTTAGCTTGAGACACTGCTGTCCAATACTACATGCATCACAGCAACGTTCCTCCGGCTTTGGACCCTTCTTATCCCTTTCCAGAGCTAGTACCAGGGGATCCTGAGGGGCTACATTAATTCCGCACTCTCTCTGCCACTCAGGTTTATTCCTTAGAGTGAAGAACATGTCTGCATACATCACCTCATCCCATTTATTGAGCCGGCGGAGGAAGATCATCAATTGTAAAATAGTGTTATATTTAGTTGTTCCTCCGGTGGCCACTTCTCATTGTCATCTAACTTATACAATGGCCACCACTGTGTGCAATATTTAAGGAGTGTCTTTTTACTTATGCTTCCCCCTGGAGTCCCTCCCAATTCCTTCCAGTGCTTTAGAATACATCCTAAAGGGGTTTTCATATTTATGTCCTTACTCTGTCGACCTCCCATGGCTGTTCCCTGTATCTGCGCTCTCTGTTTAACGGAACAGTCTCTTTTCCTGCAAGCACTATATACACTATGTAAGTTCTATATTTTAATACTTCATGCACACAATTTCCAATCGCTTTGTCCGTCTCCGACCTGGCTTCTCGAAGAACAGGAAATGCGGATTGGACTCCTCTCACTTCGCAGCGATGCCGCGTCTCATTCAATCACCCCCACATTCATTCAAACTGTCGTACCTTTCCGGTTTATCAGAGTATACTGCTTTACCACAAGATGTCGCTGGCACACAGCTGTGAACCAAGATAGGTTTGCAAAAGATAATCACAGTAAATTCTTACACACTAAAAAGATTATAGTTAACACAAAATACCAAGTCCTCATCCCGAAATTCAAACGCGAGTCTTACTAAATTGCAAGATTCTTGCAGACACATAACAATGTTAGACAAAGCGTGACAAAACAACGACATTAAGAGAATCATACACCCAATTAACAAACACTCTTATTTTCCAGCAGGGGACTCGAACCCCTTATTTTCCAGCTGGGGGACTCGAACCCCCTTATTTTCCAGCTGGGGACTCGAACCCCTCAATTGGGACTTTGCCAGGGCGTCCCGGGCTTTCCCACCAGGTGACCACGTCTGGTCCCTGTTTCCCAGTCAAAGCGCTTTGTCCCAAAACCAGTAAACAATTAAAATACCTCTTGTTTGGAGCAGGAGATGCTGGTAATCCTTGAGCGCTGGTCCGGGGGTCTCTTCTGACAAAAAAGTCGTCAGGGGCGCCCAGAGGGTCCGCCCCCGGACCCGGCTCGGGAGGACCACTCCTGTATGTCTCCTGCCTGGCTCGCCAGAAAATGATGCCGAATTTTGCCCCAAAAGGCAAGAATAACTGCCTAAGAGACTCAGTTTAAGTCAGATAGACAGGAGGTATTTTATTGGCAACGCGCGTTGGAGAAATCACTAAATGGATTTCTGCCTGTCCCGTAACAAAAGTATGCCTTTTATACAGCTTTGGATGTAGTATTGCATCAGATCTCATACATAATCATTTCTTTGCATACATATTCATGTGGGGCATGGTGTAGGCTGAGCGTGGGCGGGGCATCTCTTCTGACGATCTTCTTGGTGGTCATTCCGGCAGCCTTCATCATGGGCAGGGGTTTCCTGATGAGTCTTCCTCCTTCAACTTTTGAACTCCTTTCCTAATTTGGTCAATTCCCGTGTGCCTGGCTTAGTTCTGCGGGCTGGAGTCCCCATCCCTGGAGGTGTTTCAGGAGTGCAGCAGCAGCCTGCCTCCCAGACCCAAACTGTCTTGGGGGTGAGGGGTGTGGTAATAGAATTCCTTTCCTCTTCTCTCTCCCTCTTCTCTATTTTCTCTCTCTCTCTGATCCATCCACTTGATTCTGTTCCTAAGTAGTCTCAGGGGCTGTTGATATTTTGTGCCTCGTTTGTGCCTCTAGTTTCACAACACAGAATGTTCAAAAGATCTGAGTCTCTTTCCCTCTCTGGACCGAGACGGGGGTTTGGAGCACAGCCCTATGAGGAGGAGCTGAGGGAGCTGGGGATGCTTAGCCTGGAGAAGAGAAGGCTCAGAGGAGACCTTCTTGCTGTCTACAACTCCCTGAAGGGAGGTTGTAGCCAGGTGGGGGTTGGTCTCTTCTCCCAGGCAACCGGCAGCAGAGCAAGAGGACACAGTCTCCAGCTGTGCCAGGGGAGCTTCACACTGGATGTTAGGAAGAAGTTCATCACAGAAAGAGTCAGTGGCCATTGGAATGTGCTGCCCAGAGAGGAGACTGGATGAGGCACTTGGTGCCATGCTTTAGTTGATTAGATGGTGTTGGGTGATAGGTTGGACTTGATGTCATCTCCAAGGTCTTTTCCAACCTGGTTAATTCTACTCTACTCTACTCTACTCTACTCTACTCTACTCTACTCTGTTCTGTTCTATTCTATTCTATTCTATTCTATTCTATTCTATTCTAAAGCCTCAACCCTCCACATGCTGCCAACTGTTGCCACCATCTCCAGCCCCATGGATGCCAACTGACCTCCCTGAGATAAACTCAGTCTTGCCCCCAGGTCACCTCACTGCAGGAAATCTTGGGCACATCAGGGTCCCAAGGCCTCAGACCTTCAGCAGTGCTCAGAGGCCCAACCAGCCTGACCTGGAATGATTCCAGGGCTGGGGCATCTCCCACCTGCCTGGGCAACTTGTGCTAGGATCTCACCCCCCCAGCCTCATCCTTCCCCATGGACACCATTCCCTATGGATATGCTTCCACACTCTCCTTCCCCACGGACACCCCATGAGTGCTGCTCAGCAGCCGTGGCTCACACAGGGGTTTCTGCAGCGTGACCACAGCAGGCAAAGGGCACCCTCCAGTCCACCCAGCAAGGTAGAGTAAGCTATAGAGTAGCTGGCAGGGCATGCAGGGAGGCAAGAAGGAAGGCCAAAGCCCTCCTGTTCAATGTCTTTATTAATGACCAGGATGAGGAGATTGAGTGCACCATCAGCAAGTTTGCAAATGCCACCAAGCTGGGAGCAGGAGTGGAGGTGTTAGAGGGCAGGAGGGCTCTGCAATGACAACTGATTCATCATCATCATCATCAGTCTCAGATGAGGAAATTTCCTGAAATTGTGGCAGGAGAGGTTCAGGTTGGAAATGAGAAGAAATGTCTGCCCTGAAAGACTTCTCAGAAATGGGAGCAGCTTTCCAGGAGGTGGTGGAATCCCCATCCCTGGAAGGGTTTCAAAGCCGCAGAGATTTGGTGCTGAGGGACATGGCTCAGCACCAGGCTTGCTACACGTGGATTAGCCTTGACTTGAATGACCTGAAAGGTCTTTCCCAACTGGAAAACTTCCCTGATTCCATGGCTCTGTGCCTTCACTGGAGCCAGAACCTCCCCCGTGCAGGCCTGGAAGCATGGAACCACCGAAACACTGGGCTGGGAAAAGGCCATCAGGATCTCCCAGCCCAAGCCTTAACCCTGCTCTGCCAAGTGCAGCACTAAGCCCCAGCACCACAGCTCCCTGGCTTTGAAGCACCTCTAAGGCTGCTGTCTCCAGCCCCCCCGGGCAGCCTGCTCCAGTGCCTGACAACCCTCGGAGGCAACAGTTGCTTCCTAATGTCACCTGCAGTACTGTCTGAAGCTCTGGGGCCCTGCACTAAGAAGATGGTCCTGCCGGCATGGGTCCAGAGGAGGCCACCAAGATGATCAGAGGGCTGGAGCCCCTCTCCCATTGAAGTCAGGCTGAGGGAGTTGGGATTGTTGAGCCTGAAGAAGAGAAGGCTCCGGGGAGTCCTGATAGCAGCCTTCCCGTAGCTGATGGAGGCCTACATGCCTGGCCAGGGAAGCTTTGCAAGGGCTTATAGCACCAGGGAGAGGGGCAATGGTTTTAAAGTAGAGAAGGGTAGCTCCAGACTATGGCGAATGGGAAGAAGCTCTTTGCTCTGAGGTGGTGGTGGTAGAACACTAGGGGCTCAGGTTGGCCAAGAGGTGCTGCAGGGTTCCCCCAGGGAAGTCTGGGGCTGGCTGGGGCCTGATCTAGCTGGGGATGCCCCTGCTTAGTGCAGGGTGGGCAGTCGGAAGAGATGGCCTCTGGAGGTGCCTTCCACCCCAGTGCAGATGATGACCTGAGCCAGCCCTGCCAGCATCAGCAGGGAGTTCCCCTGGGCTTCAAGAGGCAGCTTGGTGTGCGTGGGCCACAGAATGGAGCAGGCAGAGAGCAGAATCTTGGAGAAAATAAATGAACTTTATTTAAGATGCACAAATGTCCAGCCTGTGTCCGCTGCGGGCAGCGCTGCCTCTCTTGGGCTCCTCCTCAGGCCTGGGCTTGGGCTGGATGGAGAGGAGAGTCCCAGGCCTCACAGCAGGCTGCTGCTCCTGCACCTGCTGCCCTGTTTGCGGACCAGGCTGCAGCGGACTCGCCCCAGCGGTGCTGCCCTGATGAGTGCTGAGGGCAGGCGAGGAGCCCCTGCCTGGGAGCTTGTCCTGGATGGACAAAAAGCCTCAAAATTACTTTGAATCAGACAATGAGGCAGAAGTTAGTAGATCTGGTTCTTTAGGCTTGCTTGAACATGTCTCAGAGCCAGCATGAGCCAGGTGGGTGTGCTTTTCGGCTCGTTTGGAAAGAAGGCTTTCTATAGGTTGCAATACCAGGGTTTTATCCCTAGCTCTGTGTTGCTACTGCCCATTATTGCCTCGGGAAATCTATAAGTATCAGCCCAAAGAGCCAGAGCTTTGTCTTCCAATTGTCCATGCCCTGGAAGGAACCACAAGCTTCGCTTGGAAGCTGAACTGTGTTTCAGTTTACCCAGACCAGACAGCAAGGACCCCTCGCTATTTTCAGCATTGTAAAGCCCAGAGGACAGACACGTGTCTTGCCAGGCCGAGAAGCGAAACCCCAGAGGCGCTGAGTCCCTGGGACAGTTTTGTTTGACTGGAGAAAGGAGCGAGCGCTGCTACAAAAGGATTACAGCCGAGAAACCTCCTCTCTACAAAGCTTTCAGCTGCAAACCCTTTGGGAACAAATTCTGCCTCAGTAATAAGCTGCAGACACCAAGAGAAAGTGAACCGGTGCTCCTGCAGCTTCCACATGGTCGACGCCACTTTGGTTTGTCTAGATCTTACACGTGTCCCACGAGGGATCAGGATCAGTGAGTAATTACAATATCTGATTTTTATAAGCACCTACTGAAGGTCTGTTGCCTTAGGGAATTCTAGAGTTCCCCCACCCCGTTGTGGGCAATCGCCGGCTTCATTGCCGAGGTTGCTTTTCTTTATAGTTTAAAGTGCTGTTTGTTGTTTCTGGAGTTTTGTACATATTGTCTGAATTGTTACTTGTTCCTGCTGGTGAGGTATCTGTTCCACGACCCAACCCCTCGGATCTGTAAATAGGTTTTGATTAATTTTTTTTTAATGTGGGAATTTTTTTTATTATTAATAAAATTATTACTTTTATTAATTAATTAATCGCCCCGTTTATTGATCATTAATTTATCCTTTTATAGACTTTAACAGAGCTGCAGGGCAGTTGCTGTTCCAGAAGTGGCAGCTGCCTGCTGCCACCTCCAGAGAAAGAGCCAGTGGGTTTCTCATGGCTGCAAGGCTGGGCTGGTAGCAGCCAGGAGGTGGTGGTAGAGGCTCCATCCCTGAAAGTGTGGCTTGACTGGGCTCTGCTCAAGCTGATCTCCTTGCAGATGTCCCTGCTCCCTGCAGGGGGGTTGGACAAGATGCTCTCTAGAGGGGCCTTGCAAGGCAGTGCAATCTATGATTATGATCATTATGACCTGGCCTGGTGCCAGAGTCGCCAGAGAGCTCCCGTGGGCTTCCACAGACAGCTTGGCGCCTGTGGGATGCAGGATGGAGCAGGCAGAGGCAGCAGTAGGGAAGAATTGGTGAACTTTCCCATCAACAGGAGGCCGGTCCAGGGCCAGGCTGTGCCGGCAGTACCACGTCCTGAGGGCAGCAGAATGCCCGGTGCACTCTCCACGCTCCCAGCCTTCCCTTGGTTCTGTGTCCCTCACAACGACTCAGCCTCTGGATGTGGCTTTGGGGGGAGCCTGCGATGGAGATGGATCTGCTGTGAGCCGTCCTGCGGCTGCTGAAGGCTGCCTGCTGGCCTTAGCAGGGAGCAGCCTCTATCCTCTTTTCTTCCCAGCAGCTCTCCAGATGGGCTTTGTCTGGATGGAGATGAGGCATCAGGGCTCCCTGGCAGGCCCCAGCTGCAGTAGCACCCCCACGCCCAGGAGCAGCTGCGGCCACCCCCATCCCCTTCCGCCCCTGCCGCCTGCCCGGCTGGCTCCTCAGGTTCCCGGCCTGTCCTGGCTGGGTGCCAGCACCCTGTGAGCCCAAAGAGTAGGGCAGCACTGGCAGCTTGTCCTCATGCCTGGCCAAGTCCTGGCTCTGGCTGCCCTGCAGTCAGCTTTGTTTCAAAGATGATATCTGCACCTGTCTGTGGCACACCTGTGAGCAGGAGGAGGAGGAGGTGGCATGGGCTGGATGCCACTGCCCTGACACAACGGCTCCCTGCAGGCCTGCTCTGGCCTCTTCCTCCTGTCTCATCTCTCAGCTGCTGGTGCCTCCTGTGCTGCCGGCTCAGCAGCCCTGTGTGAGGCCAGGAGCACCGGTGTTTTTTCTTCTCCATGGGTGTCTTGAGCCTCTCCTTCACACTTTCCATGGGTGCCCAGGGGAGATGCTGCCTCTTGAGAGAGATGCTGCTCTGGGAGTGCCAACCCAGGGAGCCAGCGCCCCTTGAATACCTGGCAGGCAGCGCCCAGACTCAAACACATTCTGTGGCATCCTGATTCTAAACTTAGGCTTGACTTATGCTCATGCCAGAAGTCTAGGAGAAACTAACCAAGCAGCTTCAGAGCAAACCATTGAATTCACCTCTGATAAGGAAAACAAAGAGATTCTATAGTGTAGAGCAGGCTTTGGAAATGCCATGGCACACCCAAAAAGTCCTAAAGCCTTCAGCCTCAAAAGGAACTACAGACCTATGCCTTCTAAACAACTCATTCTCTGTTTAACACTACGCCAAACCCATTCTAATGACACTGCTCCAATCACAAAGCTTTCTATTCAGTTACAACTATCAGTACTACTCTTCTATTATTATCTCTTGCTGGAATCCTTACTTAATCTTCCTTCAATCCCCGTCACTATTGTCTAATCTAATTATCTAAGCTTATTCATTAGACTCACCCTCTATTACAGCCTTCTGACCTATAGTGTTCTACTACTTATGTACTATTGCTTATCCTATATTATTCTTTTCTTTATCTACTCTTACTTACTCTCCACTAATGCAAACACATCATACTTAGGTCTTACTACAATCACTGTCACTATTGTCTAGTCTCAGCATCTATGCTTATTAATTGGAATCATCCTCTCTTACAGCCTTCTAACCTGTAGCGTTCTATCACTTAACTACTCATTATTTTTCCTACTGTTAAAGCTTAATGAGTACAGGCAGTGCAAAAGCAAATCTCCATGGCAGTGTCTGCTGCAGGGCTGGCAGTGAATTTGCCTGTTTCCAGACAAGAGTCCTGGCCAGCTGTGGGCCTGAGTGGGGCAGGAGCCTGCCTCTCAAGAGGTTCTTCATCAGCTCTGACCAGGGCCGATGCTAATGGCAGAGCCTCTGTGAGCGCCACCTCTGCAGGATACCTGCTCTGCACTTGCAAGTTCTCCAGCTGCCACAGGGTCTTCCATGCTGGAGGGAGAGCAGGGGAAAAAGTCTTGGGGCCCTGGTCCTTCAGGAGCCAGAGTTGCTATCCTCCTCCTCCTGCCGTGCTGCTCCTGCCTGCTTGTTGCAGGAGGCTTGCACTGCCCCCAGTCAGTCCCAGTATGGCTGTGCCACTTCACTGTCAGGCCAGGAGCCAGTGGCTTCTGGGCTGGAGCCAATCTTGGGAGCTGATGCTGCTCTGGCTCATCTTGCCACTGCAGCAGGCTGACTGTTGTCCCCACGTTCCTGTCTGGGGACGTTGGCACAGCAGCACTCAGGCTCAGGAGTGCAGCCAGGTGGGTGGCACCCTGCTGCCACCGTGGTCCGGACCCTGTGGTGCCACTGCCTTCCTTCCCTTGGGGCTGGAGCTGTGTCCCCTCCACATCACGAACACTGCCTTGGGCTTGGTCTGGATGGAGAGGAGAGTCCAAGAGCTCCCAGCGGGCTCCTCCTCCTGCACCTGCTGCTGCTCTGTCCTGCTGAGCAGGAGGCAGTGGGTGCACAGCACAGGTGCCTGACAAGTGGTGCCTTTGTCTTGCTCTTCTGGAGCAAGAGCAGGAGGGGCTGCATGTGTCTCCTCAGCCAAGGGACACTGGGGCTGTGTCCTACATGGAGGGCTCGCTCCAGTGCTCTGGCAGCCCAAGGTTCATCCTGGCTTTGGGCAGGGTCTTCTTCCTTCTCTGGTCTCATGATCATGACATGAGCACAGCCAAGAAGCCATCCTGCTGCCGCTCCCAATGAATGTGTCTGTTTCAAGCAGCCTGTCCCGGTCACTCCTGCTGCTGCTCCCCTCCTGCAGCGCCGTGCCACTGCTTCTGCTGCCACTGGTCGTTTCCACGCTGATTCTGCTGCCGGCAGAGGTGGTGAGGGAGTGATAGGAGGCAGCCGCCCAGCAGTGCCAGCACCTGGCAATGCTGGAGCTGTGCGTGGCACCCGGGGGGTCGGCTTGCTGTTGATGGCAGGCAGCAAGCTTGTGTCCCTGCCGCTGCTGTGCCAGCTGCTGCTGTTGGCACTGAGCGTGCCGTCCGGTGTCACTGTCACTCTGCAAGAGAAGATGAGGAGAGTGGCTGCGTGTGCTGAATGGGGTTGGTGGCCCTTGGCCTGCAGCTTGCCTTGCCCGAGCTGGAAGAGCTCCTGCAAGAGGGCTCTGTCCCTGACACGCCCCCCCGGCCCAAGCTCCATTGCAGGAGCAGCTGTGCCCACCGCCATTATCCCTTCCCCATTTGCTGCCTGCCTGCCCGCCTGGTCCCTCAGGCTGCCTTACCTGCTGTGTCAGGGTGAGCGCTCGGTGAGCTCCGTGAGCTCCAAGACCTCCAAGAGCAGGGCAGGACTGGCAGCTTGTCCTCATGCCTGGACAAGTCCTGGCTCTGGCTGCCCTGCAGTGAGCTTTCCTCAGGTGCTGCCTGCACCTGTCTGTGGCACATCTGTGAGGAGGAAGACGAGGCCTGCTCCTGGCTGAGCTGTTGGAGCAAGGGCAACTGGAGCCATTTGTAGAGCAGGCTGTACCTTCGTCTTCAGTCTGCCTTGTGCTGCTCTTGTCCTCTGGTGTGGCTCCTGCCTGCTTGTTGCTGGAGTCTCCCAGTCCCTCCAGCACCACCTCTTCCTTGCTGGGGGCGTCTCCTCTTTGCATGTCTCCTCCAGCCTCTGTCTGCCCCCGGCCCTCCTACTTCACCATCAGGATAGGTCCCGCGGCTTGTGGGCAAGCCCCAGGTGGAGCTGGCTGTGCTGCAGGCCAGGGTGCTGCCGCTGCAGGGAGAATGTTGTCCTGAGCAGGGACAGCCTGCATCCGCTGCGGGCGCTGCCCCTTCCTTTGGCTCCTCCCAGGCCTGGGCTTGGGCTGGGTGGAGAGGAGAGTCCAACACTTCACAGCAGGCTGCTCCCCCTGCGCCCGCTCCCCTGCTCTGCTGACCAGGCGGCAGCGGAGGCGCAGCAGCGGTGCCTCAGGCTCCGGTCTCAGTCATCAGTCTGTGCCTGGATGCAGGACAAGGCACGGAACGCACGGCGCAGAGCCCTCGCAGTCCTCCTCAAGAGGGAGGGCCGGCGCTGCTTAGCTGGGCCCAGCTGGGCCATGCCAGTGTCTGCTGGAGGCAGGGCAGCACATGAAGGAGCCCCCTCAGCCACCTCAGCCCATAAGGACTCCGAGTGCCGAGGGGCTGCTGCTGCTGGGGCTTCTTCTGCTTCCTTGTCAGTTTTGTGCTCAGGCTCTTCCTCGGTGATGACCACAGCCTGGCCTCTGATGTCCTCCCCCATGGGTTGATCGGAGGCTGGGAAAACCTCCTGGCTGGCTGTGGGGCTGCATGGGCAAGGGTCTTGACACTCCTCCACCTCCTCCTCCTCCTCCTCCTCCTCCTCCTCCTCCTCCTCCTCCTCCTCCTCCTCCTCCTCCACCTCCTCCTCCTCCTCCCTCCTCCTCCTCCTCCTCCTCCCTCCTCCTCCTCCTCCTCCTCCTCCTCCTCCTCCTCCTCCCTCCTCCTCCTCCTCCTCCTCCTCCTCCTCCTCCTCCTCCTCCTCCTCCTCCTCCTCCCTCCTCCTCCCTCCTCCTCCTCCTCCTCCTCCTCCACTGTGTCCACTTGCCTCACTGTGTCCACTTGCTCAGCAAGCACAGCTGACGCACAAGCATCTTTGTCTGGCTCTGCTGCGGCAAGAGCAGGAGGAGCTGCATGTGTCTCCTCAGGCAAGGGACACCGGAGGGCTGCTACCAGGGCTTCTTCTTCCTGGTTTTTTGTGACCGTGACCACAGCCAAAAAGTTCAGCGTGCTTCTCAGAATTAAATTGTGTGCTTCAAGCAAAATGTCCTGACTGGCTGTGGGGCTGAGCTGGGCAGGAGCCTGCTTCTCAAGAGGCTCTTCATGAACTCTGTCCATGGTCGATGTCAATTGCAGGTCTTCTGGGAGCTGCACTGGTGCAGGAGACATGCTCTGCACTTGCGGTTCTGCAGCTGCCACTGCTGGCTGTGGCCTGCTGGATCCAGAGCTGGGCTTCTCCTGCAGAACAGTAGCAGGGCCCTGGTCCAGGTGGAGCTCTTGGACCAAGGGGTTGATCCATTGGTAGACCACGGTGTCATCAGCTGGCACAGAGTTGTTCTTGTCCTCTGGTGTGGCTCCTGCCTGATTGTGGCTGGAGCCTTCCAGTCCCTCCAACACCACCTCTTCCTTGCTGGGGGTGTCCGCTTTGCATGTCTCCTCCTCCTTCTGCCCCGGGCTCTCGTACCTCACCGTCAGGATAGGTCCCAGCGGCTTCTGGGCAAGGCCCCGGAGCTGGCTGTGCTCCAGGCCATGGTGCTGCCACTGCAGGGTGACTGTTGTCCTGAGCGGGAGAGTCTGCGTCCGCTGCGCACAGCGCTGCTTGTGGTGCGCTCCTCCCAGGCCTGGGCTTGGGCTGGATGGAGAGGAGAGTGCGACGCCTCACATCAGGCTGCGGCTCCTCCTGCAGCGGCTGCCCGGTGCCGCTGACCAGGCGGCAGCGGACTCGCACCTTCGGTGCTGCAGGCTGCGGCTGTGCCGCTTGGCCCTGCCACCACCGCCCTGAGGCCACGTCCCTGCCTGCGGAGGACGCTGCCGCAGCAGCAGCGGCGCTGCCCCGAGGAGTGCTGAGCGCAGGTGCAGACAGCCTGCCTGGGATGTCACGTTCCACAGCCCAGCTGGCCTCTCTCACCACTGCACCAGTGGCTTGCTGGTCCTGCAGGGCCAGCCTCCTGCTGCTGCTCCCCTCCCGCGGCACCGTGCCACTGCTTGTGCTGCCGCTGGTCGTTCCACGCTGGTTCTGCTGCCTGCAGTGCTGAAAGAGGGAGAGATAGGAGGCAGCCGTCGATGGCAGCACCTCGCAATGCCGGAGGTGCGGGTAGCTCCCAGGGGTTGGCCTCCTGCTGATGGCAGGCAGGAAGCTTGTGTCGCTGTGCTCACTGCTGTGGCAGCTCAGCCTGCTGCTACCACGTAGGGTTTGCAATGTCGTCTCGGTGTCACTGTCACTCTGCAAGAGAAGACGAGGAGAGTGCCTGCCGGTCATGACTGTTGTAGCTGCCTTGCCCCATCTGGAAGAGCTCCTGCAACAGGGCTCTCTCCCCAACACCTCCCCGGCTCCATCTCCGCCCCCTGACCCCCAGGAGCAGCTGTGTCCAGCGCCATATCCTTTCCCCCATCCGCTCTCTGCCTGTCTGGTCCCTCAGGCTGCCTTACCTGCGGTTCTGGGAACTCCAATCACGCTCTGAGCTCATCCAGCTCAGTGAGCTGCTAGAGCTGGACAGCCGTGGTGACTTGTCCTCATGGCTGGACAAGTCCTGGCTCCGGCTGTCCTGCACTGAGCTTGCCAGAGGTGCCATCTGCACCTGTCCATGGCACACCTGTGAGGAACAGGAGGAGGAGGAGGAGGAGGAGCTGTCACGGGATGGACGCCACTGCCTTGACACAGTGGCCCCATCCCTGCTCTCTGCTGTTCCTCGTGTCTCCTCCCTCAAGCGGTTGTGCCTCCGCTGCCACCACCTCAGCATCCTCTTGTGGGGCTGGGAGCTGGCACTTGCTTTCCTGTCCAAAGGCAGATTCAGCCTCTTGTACTTCCACCCTTCTCTAGGCACCCAGGATCCGCTGCCTCTCGAGAGAGGTGGCTCCTCTGGGAGTGCCAGCCCAGGCAGCCAGCGCTCCTTAAATCCCTCCCGGGCACTGGGCTGGCCATAGCCAGGATGCTGAGGTCACAGTGGGCTGGCCACACCCATCCCAACGACATCACAATGGCCTCTTCAACTGGCAAGAGCGCCCCATCGGCATGGGCAGCACCTCCCAATGCTGCTTGCTATGGAGCTGCCCACACCCGTGGCCTGGCCTCCCTCTGCTGGGGACAGTTCAGCTCTTGCTCCGCCCTTCTCCAGCCATGCTCCTCAAAGATCCCAAGCTGAAGGGCTTCAGCAAGGCACCTGGGGCCAGCTCTGTCACACCTGTCTTCCTTCACTCCAGGTGACCTGTGCATGGTGGCTGGGCTCCATGGTATGGTGGTTGGGTTTTTTATTGTTTTTCTATGTGAACTTTCCGTCACTTCTGCAATCTGTTTGTCTGAGTCGTTGTTCCTGCCCGTGGTGGGGAGGGGGGTTTGCCCCAACCCATTACACATGGGGATAGGGATGCTGGCAGCGGGTGCAGGGCAGCTGCTCTTCTGGAAAGCGGCACCTGCCTGCTGCCACCTTGGGAGAAGGAGCCTGTGGGTGTTTTCCTGGCTAATGGGATTTCATTGGGCAAAGGATGGGACACAGCTGGAGGAGACTCCTTGCATGGGACACAGTGTGCTGGGTGCTGGAGAGTCTGCTGAGCTCAGGGCCGTGGCCAGCGCTGAGCAGCTCAGTTTGCTCTGTGGGAGCAGAGAGAACATTGGGAAATTCTGCTGGGGCTTTGCATTCCACTTCCTGACTTTTTCTCTCATCTTTCCTTTGTGGTGATTGCACTGCTCCTTGTTCACAGAAATGAAGCTTCCCCCTCTGTCTCCTTGTCACGGTCCGGAGACATTAGATGTCTCGGTCCGGAGACACAGTTCTTTTAAATATTCCCGTGTTGTGAAATTAAAGGCACAAACGAGGCCAAAGTATCAACAGCTAGACTATTTATTACATATATAAAGTGGACATAAGAAGGGAGAGGGAGAAAAGAGAGAGAGAGAGAGAGAAGAGGAAAGGAATTATATTACCACACCCCTCATCCCCCCCAAGACAGTTAAAGTCTGTGGAGGAAAGGTGCTGCAGGAGATGTTGGGTTTGTAGAGAAACCGTGGTGAGGCTTTTGCTGGAGAACAGCTGTGGTCCTCTGGGGAGATGTTGGGTTGATACAGGAACGGTGCTGAGAGAAAGGGTGCTGAGGATTTGGCTGGAGCTGTGGTCCTCCGGGCAGCTTCTTTTCTCCGCAGCAGCATTGTCCCGGCTTCTCAGCGGCCTGGCCCGTCTCCTGTGTTTTCCTTCATCTCCGTTTTTCTCCCCGTTTTTCTCCTCTGTTTCTCTCCTCTGTTTCTCTCTACAAACCAGTAGTTGCTCCAGTCTTTTATACAGTTTTTTAGTCCTCAGGCAGGTGTTGGTATGTAGTCAAATATTGTCCCTCAGGAATTCCAGTGGCAGGAAATCTGTGTGTTTGGGCAAGAACCTGGCTGGAGGGGGGCAGGAAATCTCTGTCTACCCAGTCTCCATCCAGACAAGGCTCAGGAAACAGGTGGAGATTATCTTGCCCTAAAGGTGTGATGGCTGGGTCCTTGGGTCCATTGTTGTAGTCCCATGTTATCACAATGCAATCACAAGCTGATTTGCATCCAGGATTGGTGGACAGGATTCTTTCCACCTTCTTTCCAGTGGCTCTGCTATCACTTTATCTTTGTTGACTCACATAGAGAGAGACAAACTTATTAGACTCTCACACTCCTCCTTCTCCATTTACTTGCCCACACATCTAATACACCTCAGGGGCCAGGTGGTGAATCCATTGTCTCACCATCCTCCCTTTGTGGGACACCTGATGGGTGGAGATGATCTTGTCTTATGCACGTTCCCGAGACTGCACACTGCACTGCTTAGGCCACACCTCGAGTCCTCGAGGACCAGGGCCAATGGCTTGGAGCTGGGAGAGGGCAGATTGAGAGTGGAGAGGAGGAAGAAATTGTTGAGAGTGGGGGTGGGCCCTCCTAGCACTGCTGCTTCCATTGCAGGCCACTTGCTTCTCAGGCTTGGGCTCAGCCTCCAGCAGCAAATTGGCTGCTGCAGGGCAGTGCAGAGCCCTGCGGGCTGGGGGCTGCCAGGGCCTGATCCTCTCAGCAAGCTGCTGTGTCCTGCTGGACAGCTCCTGGCTTTGCTGGTGGCTTCCTTGAGGCCTTAGGGAGGCTGCAGAGGGGAACTTGAGGTGCCTTGGAGGTGAGCACTGGGATCCTAACCCCCAGCTTTTGCCTGCCTGTTTTTCTCTGCAGCTGCTCCTGGACAGTGCCAAAGCCAAGGGAGATGTGCGAGTGCTGGAGCTCCAGGAGAAGCTGTCAGCAAGAGCCTAGCCAGGGCCTGGCTGCACTGAGAGCCCTTCCCTGGGCTGCAGCTTGAGCAGTGCCTGCTCAGCAGCCTGGCAGATTTGGGCAGTCTTTTTCTTTCTTTCTTTCTTTCTTTCTTTCTTTCTTTCAGCTGGGAGGCTGAGCAGGGCTCTGCCGGTTCCCTCTGCCTTGTGTGGCAGCAGCTCCAAAGCCCCTTCCCAGCCCACGAAGCCAGGCTGGGGGAAGCAGAGCAGCTGGGATGGAGGTAGCCAGGGGCCGAGAGCCCTCTGGAGCCCCAGCCGGGGCTGGGCTGGGCAGACTGCCAAGACCCCTCCCCCCCAGCCACTGCTCTGCCAGGGAGGGCAGGACACAGTCTGGGCCAGGGCAGGGGTGGCTCTCTAGAGGCTCCTGGGGCCTGCTTGCATTGTCTGCTGGCCTAGGCAAGCTCTCCTCGGGTGCCCTGGGGCAGACTGCAGCTCGGGGCTTCGAGAAGGGCAGAGCTGTGGAGAGGAAGAGCTCTTGGGCTCAGCTTTCCCTCTCCACCTGTGGCTTCAGCAGCTGCAGCAGGGCAGGAGAATTCTCTGCCCAGCAGAGCCCTCAGGAGGGATTTCCCCGAGCAGGGCAGGGCAGTTGTGAGCCTGGATGCCCTCCTGAGGCCCCGGGAAGCTCTCTGCTTTTGGGGTGAGGCACTGGCTGCTTTGGAGTCCTCTTTGCCAAGGGCTGTTCCCAAACTCTTTGGAACCATGCCTGGCGTGAAGAGAGCTCCCAGCCCAAGGTCAGAGCCTTGCTGCATTCTCCATTGCTGGGGAGGGAGGCAAAGCTAAGGGAGAAAGGAAGCAGAAATTGATTTCTCTGTCAATTTCCAGGCTGGGATCTCAGCTTCACTTCCTCCTGTTCCTAACCAGGGGCAACCTAGGAGGTGCAGCAGGAAGGAGAGTTCCAAGCACTGCAGTGTCCAGAAGCGGACACAGGCTTCCAGGGGTGGTCTCAGCAGGGCAGAGCAGAGGGGGAGCAGAACCTCCCCAGCCCTGCTGGCCACACTTTGCTTGCTGTCCCCCAGGACCCCATTGGCTCCCTTGGCCACAAGGGCCCCTTGCTGTCCCCTGCAGAACTTGCTGCCCAGCAGCACCCCAAGGGCTTCCTGCGTGGAGCTGCTCTGCAGCAGGGCAGCCCCAACCTGTCCTGGTGCCTGTTTCATCTGCTGGGCAACACAGCTGGAGCAATGAGCATTTTATTGTCCTTTTCTCTCCCAGTTTGCCTTCTTCCCAGGTGCTCTCTGCTTCTCTCCAGCAGGATGGCAGCATCCTCATTTCCTCTTCCACATTGACTTGCTTCCATTCCTGACTGCCTCTTGACTCCACAAATGGCCCTGGGCTCCTGGAACACAGAACCACAGAGTCAGAGAACTGCTTGGCTGGGAAAAGTCCTCTCAGATCCCCCAGACCAAGCCTCCCCCCAGCCCCACCAGGGCCACTAAAGCATGGCCCCAAGTGGCAGAGCTTGTGCAATACCCCTAGGGACGGGGACTCCACCAGCTCCCTGGGCAGCCTGTGCCAAGCCCTGACCACTCTGGCAGCACAGAAATTGTTCCTCATCTCCAACCTAACCCTCCCCTGGCACAATTTCAGGGCATTCCCTCTCCTTCTCTCACCTGAGACTAGGGAGCAGAGGTAAGACCTACCTGGCTGCAGCCTCCTTTCAGGGAGCTGTAGAGAGCAGGGAGGTCTCTGCTCAGCCTCCTCTCCTGCTGACTGAGCAAGCAGTTCCAATTGCAGAGGAAGTGAGAGATCTTCAGGTCTCCTGCAGTTCCTCCTCCAAGCAAGCCCAGACACTGGGAGGAGGGGGGAAAGAAAAGGTGCTTGGAGAATGCTTTGGAGCTGACACAGACAACATTTGGCCTGGCATCTGAGTCACTCTACCTGCTCTGCTCTTCCCACCCTCAAAAGCTCACTCTCCTCAAATCCTCATTGCCCACACCAAGAGAAGTAGGAATGGAAAGGAAACCCCACCACTGCTGATCAGAATCTAAAGGCTGGGAGGACAGAGGCTGGGGCCTGGCTCTTGGCAGTGGCTCTGCAGCCCTCTGCTCCTCTTGGTGGCCTCCTCTGGAGCCTCTCCAGCAGCTCCAGGTCCTTCTCGTACTGGGGGCCCCAGTGCTGGAGGCAGTGCTGCAGGTGGGGTGTGAGCAGAGCAGAGGGGCAGAATGCCCTCCCTGTGCTGCTGCTCTCCTGCTCTGGATGCAGCTCAGCACACAGCTGCCTGCTGGGCTGCCAGGGACCATTGCTGGCTCCTGGGGAGTTTGTCACCAGCTGACCCCCTCAAGGCCTTCTCCTGCAGGCTGCTCTCAGCCACTCCTCAGCCAGCCTGGATTGGCCCTGAGCCAGCTGCAGGAACCTTGCCCTTGGCCTTGGTGAAGTGTAAGAGGTTGGCTTAGGCCCAGCTCTGCAGCCTGTCCAGGAGCCTCTGGAGGGATCCCTGCCCTCCATGGTGTCCAGGTGCCTCTGGCAGAATCCCTTCCCTCCAGTGTGTCAGCAGGGCCAGAGAGCTTGGAGTCACCTGCATGCTTCCTGAGGGTGCCACTGGCAATGTCAGAGACAGAGATGGGAAAGAGCTCTGGTCCCAGGACAACCTCCCCTGCCCCTGTGGGACCTCACTGATCACTGTCTCCATCTGGACATGGAGCCTTGGAGCACAGCTGTCAGAGTGCAGCCATGCAGCCAGTTCCTTCTCCAGCCAGCAGCCACCACACTTTCAACATTGTGCTTGGACACATGGCTGGGACTGAGTCCTTGGGTAGAAACCAGGAACAGAAAGGTAGACTATCAATTCCTCTGTTTCAGAGAGACAAAGAACAAAGTAAATGACAAGGTGAGAGCAGCTGTTCAGTGGGAAGGAAAAGAAGGGGGAGAAAAGAAGGAAGAGATTGAAAGAAGAATATGAAGGAGATGAAAAAGAAGAAGGAGAAAAGAAAGAGAAGGAGAAAAAAAGCAGCAGAAGAAAGGAAGAGAAGGAGAAAGAGAAGGAGAAAGAGAAGGAGGAGGAGAGGGCAAAGGAAAATGAGAAGCAGAGACAGTGGCTGCTCCATGTCAGCCCACACAGGCTCACCCCTGGGAAAAAGAAAGGTAGGGAAACTTAAAAGACTGGAGGCAGAGGCAAGGGAGGCAGTTCATGGAGCAGTCTCTAATTAGTAGGAGAAGGGGAAGAAGAAGGAGCAATAGTGGGAGAAGGAGAAGGAGAAGCACAAGGACAAGGAAATGGAGAGGTAGAGGTTGCAGGATAGGATGTGGCTGCTCCATGTGTGCCCAGTTTGGTTGATTTGCAGGAGAAGTGAGGGTAGTCAAGCTTCCAAGACTGCAGACACAGCCAAGTGAGGCACTGTATGGCACAGCCAGTCACTGTTAGGAGGGGGAGGAATAGAAGAGAGTTGTAGACATGTATAGAAAGAAAGGGAAAGGGAAAGGGAAAAGGAATGGGAAAGGGAGTGAGAAAGAGAAAGAGGAAAGGAAAGAAAAATGTAAAGTGGACAAAGAGAAGGAGAAGGAGAAGGAGAAGGAGAAGGAGAAGGAGAAGGAAATGGAGAGGTAGAGGATGTAGGGCAGGATGTGGCTGCTCCATGAGTGCCCAGTTTAGTCGATTTGCAGGAGAAGTGAGGGTAGTCAAGCATCCAAGACTGCAGACACAGCCAAGTGAGGCAGTGCATGGCACAACCAATCATTGTTAGGAGAGGGAGGAATAGAAGTGAGTTGTGGGAAAAGGATTAAAAGAGTGGGAAAGGGAAAGGGAAAAGGAAAGGGAAAGGTAAAGGGAAAAGGAAAGAGGAGAGAAAGAGAAAGAGCGAAAGAGCGAAAGAGAAAGAGAGAAAGAAAGGTAAAGAGAAAATGAAAGATGAAAGTAAATTGGAGAATGAGAAGGAGAAGGAGAAGGAGAAGGAGAAGGAGAAGGAGAAGGAGAAGGAGAAGGAGAAGGAGAAGGAGAAGGAGAAGGAGAAGGAGAAGGAGAAGGAGAAGGAGAAGGAGAAGGAGAAGGAGAAGGAGAAAGGAAGGAAGGAAAGGGAAGGGGAAGGGGAAGGAGAAGGGAAAGAGGGGAAGGAGAAGGAGAAGGAGAAGGAGAAGGAGAAGGAGAAGGAGAAGGAGAAGGAGAAGGAGAAGGAGAAGGAAATGGAGAAGTAGAGGATGTAGGGCAGGATGTGGCTGCTCCATGCGTGCCCAGTTTGGTCGATTTGTAAGAGAAGTGAGGGTAGTCAAGCTTCCAAGACTGCAGACACAGCCAAGTGAGGCACTGAATGGCACAGCCAGTTATTGTTAGGAGGGTGAGGAATAGAGGAGAGTTGTCAGAAAAGGATTAAAAGAGTGGGAAAGGGAAAGGGAAAGGGAAAGGGAAAAGGGGAAAGGGAAAGGGAAAGGGAAAGGGAAAGGGAAAGGGAAAGGGAAAGGGAAAGGAAAGGGAAAGGGAAAGGGAAAATGAAAGAGAAAGGGAAAGAGATAGAGAAAGAGAATGAGAAAGGGAAAGAGAGATTGAAAGAGAAAGAGAAAGAGAAAGAGAAAGAGAAAGAGAAAGAGAAAGAGAAAGAGAAAGAGAAAGAGAAAGAGAAAGAGAAAGAGAAAGAGAAAGAGACAGGGACAGAGACGGAGACGGAGACAGAGACAGAGACAGAGACAGAGAAAGAGAAAGAGAAAGAGAAAGAGAGAGAGAAAGAAAGAAAGAGAGAGAAAGAGAAAAGGAAAGAGGAAAGGAGAAAGAAAGGGAAAGAGGAGAAGAAAAGGAGAGTAGAAGAAGAAGGAGAAGGAGAAGGAGAAGGAGAAGGAGAAGGAGAAGGAGAAGGAGAAGGAGAAGGAGAAGGAGAAGGAGAAGGAGAAGGAGAAGGAGAAGGAGAAGGAGAAGGAGAAGGAGAAGGAGAAGGAGAAGGAGAAGGAAAGGAGAAGGAGAAGGAGAAGGAGAAGGAGAAGGAGAAGGAGAAGGAGAAGGAGAAGGAGAAGGAGGAGAAGGAGAAGGAGAAGGAGAAGGAGAAGGAGAAGGAGAAGGAGAGGGAGAAGGAGAAGGAGAAGGAAAAGGAGAGGTAGAGGATGTAGGGCAAGATGTGGCTGCTCCATGTGTGCCCAGTTAGGTCGATTTGCAGGAGAAGTGAGGGTAGTCAAGCTTGCAAGACAGCAGACACAGCCAAGTGAGGCAGTGCATGGCACAACCAATCATTGGTAGGAGGGTGAGGAATAGAAGTGAGTTGTTGGAAAAGTATAAAAGAAGTGAGAAATGGAAAGGGAAAAGGAAAAGGAAAGGGAATGGGAAAGGGAAAGGGAAAGGAAAGGCAAAGAGAAAGAGAAAGCGAAAGAGAAAGAGAAAGAGAAAGAGAAAGAGAAAGAGAAAGAGAAAGAGAAAGAGAAAGAGAAAGAGAAAGAAAAAGAGAAAGAGAAAAGGAGAAAGAAGGACAGGAGAAGGAGAAAGAAGAAGGAGAGAAGGAGAAGGAGAAGGAGAAGGAGAAGGAGAAGGAGAAGGAGAAGGAGAAGGAGAAGGAGAAGGAGAAGGAGAAGGAAATGGAGAAGTAGAGGATGTAGGGCAGGATGTGGCTGCTCCGTGCGTGCCCACTTTAGTCGATTTGTAGGAGAAGTGAGGGTAGTCAAGCTTCCAAGACTGCAGATACAGCCAAGTGAGGCACTGAATGGCACAGCCAGTCATTGTTAGGAGGGTGAGGAATAGAAGTGAGTTGTTGGAAAAGTATAAAAGAAGTGAGAAATGGAAAGGGAAAAGGAAAAGGAAAGGGAATGGGAAAGGGAAAGGGAAAGGGAAAGGGAAAGGAAAGGAAAGGGAAAGGGAAAGGGATAGGGAAAGGGAAGGCTAAGAGAAAGAGAAAGAGAAAGAGAGAAAGATGAAAGTAAATTGGAGACAAGGAGAAGGAGAAGGAGAAGGAGAAGGAGAAGGAGAAGGAGAAGGAGAAGGAGAAGGAGAAGGAGAAGGAGAAGGAGAAGGAGAAGGAGAAGGAGAAGGAGAAGGAGAAGGAGAAGGAGAAGGAGAAGGAGAAGGAGAAGGAGAAGGAGAAGGAGAAGGAGAAGGAGAAGGAGAAGGAGAAGGAGAAGGAGAAGGAGAAGGAGAAACAGAAGGAGAAAGAGAAGGAGAAGGAGAAGGAGAAGGAGAAGGAGAAGGAGAAGGAGAAGGAGAAGGAGAAGGAGAAGGAGAAGGAGAAGGAGAAGGAGAAGGAGAAGGAGAAGGAGAAGGAGAAGGAGAAGGAGAAGGAAATGGAGAAGTAGAGGATGTAGGGCAGGATGTGGCTGCGCCATGCGTGCCCACTTGTGGAAGACGACAAGTTTGTCTCTCTTAATGTAAATCAACAAAGATAAATTGAATCCTGTCTACCAATCCTGGATGCAAATCAGCTTGTGATTGCATCGTGATAACACCGGACTACAACAATGGACCTAAGGACCCAGCCATCAGGCTTTCTGGGCAGGGTGGTTTCCATCCAAAAGACTTGAGCAACTACTGGTTTGTAGAGAGAAACAGAGGAGAGAAACAGAGGAGAAAAACGGAGATGAAGGAAAACACAGGAGACGGGCCAGGCCGCTGAGAAGAGAAAGCCGGGACGATGCTGCTCCGGAGAAAAGAAGCTGCCCGGAGGACCACAGCTCCAGCCAAATCCTCAGCACCCCTTCTCTACAGACCCAGGCTGCCCAGAGGAGCCTCAGCACTGTTCCTGTATCAACCCAACATCTCCCCAGAGGACCACAGCTGTTCTCCAGCAAAAGCCTCACCAGCGTTTCTCTACAAACCCAACACCTCCTGCAGCACCTTTCCTCCACAGACTTTAACTGTCTTGGGGGGGATGAGGGGTGTGGTAATATAATTCCTTTCCTCTTCTCCCTCTCTCTATCACTCGTCCCTCTCTCTCTCTCTCTTTTCTCCCTCTCCCCTTTCTTATGTCCATAATTCCTTTCCTCTTCTCCCTCTCTCTATCTCTCGTCCCTCTCTCACTCTCTCTTTTCTCCCTCTCCCCTTTCTTATGTCCACTTTATTTATGTAATAAATAGTCTAGCTGCTGATACCTTGGCCT